>JAPPVO010007736.1:0-14486 GCA_030407325.1 Camellia japonica | reverse complement strand
TCAATCCCTCCATACACGTGTATGGAGGATGAAATCTGTGCTCACCAGCTGTCACAGCTGGCACAAAAATACCTGCAAAAGCAAATAAAAAGGCCTCGGCCAAAAGATATGGCCGATCGTCCAAAAAGAGTGCCAATCGGCCACCACCAATGGCCGATGGCAAGAAGGAAAGGCCGATGGCAAGAAGGAAAGGCCGATAAGCACAAGGCTTGGCCGACGGGTTGTAGGGCTGGCCAACAAGCCACCCTCTTCCCTCAGAAACAAAACCACAAGTCTTTGGTTTACAACCAAGCACAAAACAGACAAGTTGAGAGGTTCTATGGCAAGGCGCGCAGCCGAGACCTTCGGGAACTCAAAACGAACACGAGCATGGATGATCATCGAGTGTTCAAATGATGATGTCCAAGTCTTGAGGACGGTAAAAAATGGGGTGTCTACAGTTGCCCCCTGTTTGACAGAACTCGAAAGTCATAAGATGACGGGAGTGAATGTCAAAGCCCAGAGACGACCCATTTTTTACGAGGCCGAAGACTTAGACAAACGTACAAGATTACAAAGAGATGCGCCCGTAGGCAGGGGCAAGATGCAAATGACATGCACAATGCCGAACATAACTTATGATTATGCAAAGAGGGCTGTAATAGAGCAATTATGCAAAATAAATGCAACATTTTAAACGAATGTTATGCAAGCAAGTAAACACGAGCCAAACTATATCTCATACAGAAAGGATGTAAGAAAATTATACCATTCTCACTGCGTCTCACGCGGAGAAGGCTAAAAGCGACTACCGAGAACACCCGGAGTCTCAAACAAAACACCTCCCAGCGTATCAAACGCAAAAGGAGGACTGTACGAGAGAGCGCAGTTGTCCAAACGCGTGTCAAGCGCGAGAGGAGAAAGGTACGTCCAAACGCATGTCCAACGCGAGTGGAGATGGGTAGCAATCAAACTGAACCGGAACTTCTCTTGAATTAACCGTCCATACAATATCGTGCCTGCAAAAGAAAGAAACTCTGACAGGTGCAATATAACAGAAGCACATGATCGATGTTATATCAAGATATGATATCAACACAAGATAAATGCGTGCACATATGATGCCAATGGAAGGGCGCATAACAATGCAAGTAACGCGCGTGACAACGCATGTAAAGTGTGCATAACAATGCAAGTAAGGTATGCATGACGATGCAACAAGTGTGCGTGACAACGCAAGTAAGGTGTGCATGACCATGCAACAAGTGTGCGTGACAACGCAAGTAGGGGGATGCATGACAATGCAACCTAAGTGTGCGTGACAACGCAAGTAGGGGGATGCATGACAATGCAACCTAAGTATGCGTGACAACACAAGTAAGGTGTGCATGACAATGCAACAAGTGTGCGTGACAACGCAAATAGGGGGATGCATGACAATGCAACCTAAGTGTGCGTGACAACGCGGATGGAGGGGTGCATGATAATGCAACCTAAGAGTGCGTGACAACGTGGATGGAGGGGTGCATGATAATGCAACCTAGGAGTGTGTGACAACGCGGATGGAGGGGTCCATGACAATGCAACCTAAGAGTGCGTGACAACGCGGATGGAGGGGTGCATGACAATGCGAGAGAAATGTGCATAACAATGCGAACAAAATGTGTGTGACAACGCAAATAGTGTGTGCATGACAATGCAACAACATTGAGAGGCACATATTCAATGTAAGCATGGTAAAGGCATGTTAACCACAATGTTGAGATACAACTTCAAAAAGAGAAGAGGTATACTCAATTTAATGCAACATATTCAAAGCAATTTTCGAATCTTGCAATATACAAAAGGATACGAAAAAGGATACACCTCGTGCGTATCGAGTGCCGCACACGGAAGACACGGTTCGAGGTCACCACGAAGGCCGCTTAAGCTTCAAAAGTGTATTTTCTTGCACTTTCTTGAGAGATGAGGGTACCAATCGACATAACTACCCCAAACAAGGGCATTGGAGGTGCATCGGCCACAAGGGGAAGCCATCGGCCATCCATCGGCCATCAAACAAGCTTATCAACCAACAATTTACCCGATCGGCCAAAAGTGGCAGATTCGGGGCAATTTTGTCCATTCACCTCGGGTCTTTAAGTACAGGGTTTCAAACCCTATTTCCTCACTTCCTCCAAGCCGAAAACTCTTGCTCTCTCTCTCTAGGTTGTTTTCCTCTCTTCGATCCGAGCTTTTTCTTCGTTTTCAAGCCTCCTGCAACTTTCGATTTGCGAAACCCTCACTATTTCGAACACTTTGAACCGATTGGAAATTGTATTCGGTGCCACATTCTTGATTTCCCTCACTTGGGGTTTGTTTCCCCTGAGTTACCTTTGGTTTTCGTGCCTTCTTCCATACTTCAACCTTTTCTTCCATTTTTCACCCCTCGGGGTTGACTTTTGGTTGACTTTTGGCATTCTCACCCATTTTCCATACCTTCGCCCATTTTCTCACTCTTCTCGAGATGGCGGATGATATTCCACAGGGTGGGGCTCCTCCAGGGATGGAGATGGATCCCGAGTTCGAGCTTTTGCCCCTCAGTATTCGGCCATTGGACTCGGCAACGTACCAGCCCGAGGTAAATGTGTTGCCTCCCGACAGTATTCGCCAGTTCAGGAGCTTCACGCGAGGTGCGCCATTGGAGCTCCTGCTACGCGAGCCGAAGTTACACTTGTCCTATGGCGCCGCTGAGGTATACTTTTCCCCTCTACTTTCCTCAATGTAGGTCGTACACTTCGGATAGCTAGTATCACTCTGCATCTGATTAACCCAAACACACTTGTACATCGTATGCCTAGTTCATCCTGAGCACATTCATACATGATATTTGTGTCAACTCGAACATATGCACACACACTGCATTTATATCAATTCTGAACACATTCAAACACTGTATTTCTGACACTGCTTCGCATCTGTCTGTCTTTGAACGCAGGGAGATTCCCATGCCTTCCAGGGTTATGGGAACACCGTTGCTCGAGATTGGTACATGGAGCTACCCGATGAGGTCCGCCACATCGTTGATCAAGCCGGTTTTGGCACATTTTGCATGGGACTCTCGCGCCTCACTACGAGTAGGCCTCAACTAGGTGCGCTAGTGGAGAGGTGGTGCGACACCACCGACTCCTTCCACCTTTCCACGGCAGGGGAGATGACGATGACTCCCTTCGACTTCTCCATGCTTACCGGCATCGGAGTAGGGGGTGATCCGATCCCTTTCGACACTGACATGGGCGAGTGGGACGCTGCCCAGATCTTCTTGCTCGGCATTCGGCCACCTCTCTCTCGACCAGGGTTTGTGAGATATTCATGGTTTGAGGACCAGTTCAGGATATAGATACCGATGACCCAGGAGGAGGTCGAGCGCTACGCCCGGGGGTTCCTCATGTTCATGCTGGGCACCACTCTCTTCGCCGATCGGGCGAACACCGTTGGCCTCTATCTGTTGAGCGCGCTGGTGGATGTGACCCGAATCCGGCGCTACGACTGGGGTGGCGCAGGATTGGCCACACTGTACAGATACATGAGCTCCTCATCTCGCCACAGTGGACACCTGCTAGGAGGCTACTGGTGAGCGTGGGAGGTACATCTTTCCCTTCTGTTTTATAGTTTTGCTTTACACTACCTGTACACAACACACACTGCATACACGTAATCTGCTTTACACTGGCTGTACACTGCACACACTGCATACACGCAATCTACTTTACACTGGCTATACACTGCACACACTGCATATACGCAATCTTCCTTACACTGGCTATACACTGCTGTAGACGTCCCGACCGCCCGGGAGGGTTAAGTCCCGTTCTGTTCATATTGGGTTCACTACAGTTCGGACTCAAATTGTCATGGTTCTTAATCTGAACCAAAGAGTCCAACTCTAGCAAATCGTTTAAGAAAAACAGATTTTTGAAAAGTAGTGCAAACATGGACTGCTTTGCCAGATTACAGAGTCGCCACCTAAATATTTTTTATGGGGGAATTTAGGAAACCTGACTTGGTGCCGAAGGCCACGTGTCTGTCATCACCAAATGTCTTGGCTCGGGAGCTTGGGTACGATCGGGGAAGGTCAGCTATGAGCACCCCCTTTCGCCCGGTTCGAAGACCGGCCTCTACTAACCGTGATATCCGATTTTGAAAACATTACATGCTCCTATACCGATTATTAGCCTAGATTTACTACGTTATGCGCACAGCAAACAAGTATAGACTAGGTTGCCTAATTCGGAAATAATCATTGCATATCCGTTTTGTCTCGAAAAACATGTCGGTTTTGCTACTCGCAAGTAGGCTAAAATACGGATTTCAATGAGTTACTCCAACTCAAGCAACCCAACCTCCACCCACAGGCACTCAAACAGTTTATCTCACATAAGCACTTAGCCGCATGGTAAGCATACTGTCATGTTTAACATTCACACGCATGTGATATGCTAAAGCATAAAAACTTACATCGTACTCCGTGCCAAAACAATAACCCGGTTAGCAAACATGCATGACCTAGCTCATGTTTAAGTGACTAATGCAACACAGGCATAAATGCATTCTAGAGTAGGCTCGGCTAACCCTAAGCATGGCACGTGAAATGTTACAACTATCACGTATTCAAATTGGAATTGAAAATACAATGCAGTTTGTATGATGTACTGAGCCCAGTGCATGTAAACCAATGCATGAATGCACACATGCATTGCATAAGGTATGCTAATTTAGATGTGCCCTAATCTACCAACATAAGCGGGTAAATAAAAGGGAAGAAAGAAATGGGGATTGGAAGACATACACACACCCACGCACACTTATTACAACTTTGCCCTCACACAGAGGGACCGAAAGAATAATACAGTCCAAAGAATAAATGAATAAATTATTACAAAATTCTAATTACTAAAATTAAATCAAGTAAATAAAAAAAAGGGGCCTCAGCCCTGCCTCGGGATGCGTGAATGATGCATGCTCGTTCCGACTTGCCCGGAAAAACCTACACCGTGCCACTGCCACCTCTGTTTTTACTGCCCTGCTCTCCAAATATTCCCAAAGTCCCAGGAAACCTTCCTTGTGTTCTGCTGAGTGCCACGGCTGGAGGAACTACCACCGGCTGCTTGTGGTGGCCACCGGCTGCAAAATAGTCTATCGGCCAAAAATACAGTGCCGGTCGGCACTCTTTCCTGCCGGTCGGCACAAAATTCCTGCAGAAGACAGTTTGACAGCAACAGCAGGCAGCAGTGCATGGTATTGGATTTTTGAGCATATATAAGCATGGTCAATGCTCCCTATCATGTATGGGACTCAAGGAAACATGACCCTTGGTTCTTGGGCCATCACTTATGCATCTTAATGCATGATGGCCTAAGGAGCCAAGATTGCAACTTTAATGTCAATATGCATGCAACACACAAATGAGACTAAGTCCCTATCACGGTAAAATCAAGGGCCTTAGTGACCAAGAGTTGAGACAAGTTGCACCACTTGTAGTGTGAACCCCTCTCACCCTTACACTTGGTTTGACACCCCAAACCAAGACATGGAATGCATGTATGCAACATGGCTTAAATGATGCAATATGAGGTGAAATGCAAGGCATACCAAATGCAATGCAACATACTATGGCAAGTGTGCAATACTAAGCATGCGAGGTGCAAAGTGTAATACAAACATGGACCATTTATGCAATAGAGTTAGCATGTGACAAGACCTCATTACTCAAGCATGCAACAAACATGATGCAAGCATGCAAAAGTGGAATTAACCACAATGGGGCAGCCCTCAAACCAACCCAAACAGTGGCGAAACATGCCCAAAGTGGTGACAATACTTGTGCAAGCATGCAAGTCAAATGGCCTAAGATTAAGGCACAAAAAGGGAGCACCTTTCACCACTACCAAGACCAATCATGGCATGAATTATTTAAGCAAAAACAGAGTTCCATCATGCAAAAATAAACCCAAAACCTTGATATGGCAGCCCCAAAAATGCATTAAACATACAAGCATGCACAATGCCCTCTTTAAAGCATAAGAGACAACACTTCAAGACATGGAAGAGGTGATAAATGGAGACATATGAGCATGGTATAGGGACTGAAATAGCATGTTAAATGACTCCAAATCACTTAAATAGCCTAACCAATGCATGTTCATGGATCACATACCCAAGGCTAACAAGCCATAATGCAAAGTAACCATGTCAAGCACACCAAACATGGCAAAATCAGTGGCTCATAACCCTTATACATGGTAATATGATGCTAATACCCTCATGGAACCAAGCTAAGATATGCAGGAACATGGCCTAAATGCATGACATGCTTTTAGGCATAAAAGAGCATTTCAAAGCAAGTATGAGAGGTATGCTAGAGGCCACAAATCCGACCCAAAACAGAGGTTAAACATGCTCCAAAACACTCAAAAAACTCTGAAATAAAGCCATACAAGGCTATGCACACATGCTACCTTTTAGGCAAATACAAAGGCAAGCAAAGGAGGAGGGGGAGAGGGGTGTCTCTCCCCTATATGAGACTTGAAACCATCTTCCTCACCACTGAAAACCCACTAGTTTTCAGTGGTGAGAAGACCAAACACACCAAGTAAAGAAGGCCTTAGGAAAAGGCACCAAGAATGGCCAAATAAGGCCTAAAAGAGTGAGGCTTCACTCAAATACAAAAGTGACCTTAATGAAAGTTCTTGAGCAAGTAAAAACAAGGTTTTTTTATGTTAAACACAAATCCAAAATCACAAAGCAAAAGGGGTAGAAAGTTGTTGCAAAAAAGGGGAATCTAAAGTAATGTTCTTACCCTTGAAGATCCTTTGAAGAACAAAAGGTCCAGCCCTCTTTGATTGATCAAAACCAGTCCAAGATCACACAAAACAAACCTCCAAGCCTCCTAATCTCGGATTAAGGTGTAGTAGTGTGTGTAAAGGTGCAAAAATGAGGTAAAATCACACTTTTTGGGCCTAAAACACACACACAAGGATGATAGATATAGAAGTATAGATATATATGGATGTATATCAGAGATATGTGTGTAAGCTCTGGTTTTTTAGGTCTAAAATGTCTAACCTCTTCAACCCTTGAGCCAAGAGAAGAGAGTCTTCTCTTATAGGAACCAAAGCTTACAAGCTAAGCTACCAAAGGGCTCATCCCTCCATACACGTGTATGGAGGGGAAACAAATGCTACAAAGCTGTCTGAAAATATCTCCAAAAACAGCTGTAAAGTGATCGGCAGGGCAAAATGGTCATTTTGCCAAAAAGAGTGCCGACCGGCACAAAATAGTGCCGACCGGCACAAAATAGTGCCGATGGCAACATCAACCAGCCGGTGGCCTCTAGCCACTGCCGGTGGTGTGTGGGGATGCCTCAAAAGGCATTCCCTGCCCCTCCAAGGCAAAACACAAGTGTTTGGTGCAAAACCAGACACAAAACGGTCAAGTTCGGAGATCCTGAGGCAAGGCGCGTAGCCGAGAACTCCGGGAACTCCAAACGAACACGAACATGGATGATCACCGAGTGTTTAAGCGATGACACCCAGGTCTTGCGGACGGTCAAAAATGGGGTGTCTACAGTTGCCCCTCTTTGACAGAACTCGAAAGTCATAACAATGACGGGAGTGAATGTCAGCCTAGAGACGACCCATTTTTGACAAGGCCGAAGGCTTGGACAAACATACTAAGCGCAAATGGTTGAACTCGCAAGCTGCCTACGTATCCCTTTGCAAGGAATCAAACCAGCGTAGTTCAGACACAGGCATACGAGCCGCAGATAAGGTATGCGCCCGAAGGCGGGGGCAAGATGCAACTGACGATGCAAAAGGCCGAGCATAACTTATGATCATGCAAAGAAAGCTGTAATGAAGCACACATGCGACAGTTATAAGCTAGCATGCGTCAATCTACACTATAATGCAGAAAGGATGTAAGAGAATTATGCAATTCTCGATACGTCTCACTCGGAGGATACAATACCTGTGCGGCCCGTCCGGTTGCACCGGCTTCAAATGAGCCGTATATACAATATCGTGCCTGCAAAGAAAGCAAACTTAACAGGTGCAATATTGTTAGCGACATGCATGACAATGCAAAATGAATGCAAAATGATATGCAATATATACAAAACTATGTATAAATAATGCGAATGATAATGCAATGCAATTGAAACTACATGCAAACTACGTGCAGGGCAATTGAATCATGATTCAATCATGAGCGGTTCGAAACCACACGAATGTCAAATAGATTGATGGAGGTAACAAGTCCGTCTCCCATAGAACGATGTCTGATCTACGAGTACTTCGCACGGACACAAGAACAAGTATTGGGTGGGATGACATAAGTGGGGAAACGACCCGCTGATGAGGGAATAATGATCCTAATGCCGGATGCAACAATTACACTACAATGCAATGGAGATGGATACAATGGATATGGCACGCGGGCCAAACCGAATCTTGCCTAGGAAAGGCATGTACGCATACGAACCGCGTTTAACACAGAAAATGTGCCGCAACCCTCAAACCAAGCTCATCAAGGAATAGGCGCGTACACAAAAACTGTGCTTCGACATGAAAAGTAGGGGCACATACCAGACCAAGCTCAACCTGGAAAGGCGCGAGCCATAGATGGAAGTGATGCAATGGATGCATGCAGCTACGATGGAATGGAAATGCATGACATATGCACTATACTACAATGATATGCATGACATGTGCATGAGTTCGTTTTGTTTTTGTTGTTTTTTGAAATGCATGACATATGCAGTATGATGCATGATGCATGACATATGCATGTTTTTTTTGAAATGCATGACATATGCAATATTTACAAATGATGCATGACAATGCAGTATGATGCAATGACTATGATTGCAGCTTTCCCTATCTTACCAACAGGGCGATATACTAGGTTGGTTCAGTATCCAGAATTGAGGCGTAAACACGCCGCCTCAACCTATGGGGCTTCCATACAGATTTCAAGCCGAGGGTACACCCCCTGGGTATTTAAACCAGACTTTAGTCTCGGAAATTCCGAACCTTTGCGTTCTAGGCATAAGCCGTTCAAACTCTAGTTTTCACCGTTCCAGTTGGTCTTCTAGGAACTCACCGCAAACACAGGCTGGTGGCTTTGCCAGACCACCGAAAGTCGTTCGGGCACGACAAACACCGAAGGAATTGCACCTTTAGAGGATTTAAGGTCTCCTAGACCGTGCGTAGGGCAATGCATGATAATGCATGTGAGGTATACAAAATAGTGCGATGAAATGCATGCCAAATGCAATGAACAGTGTACGTCAATGTACCGAAGGTCTTGCACCCTCCAAGGATTTAAGGTCTCCTAGACCGTCGCGTGTTTTTGGTCCCGCCGGACCCATGGGCGTGTTTAAGGTCTCGTCAGACCGTGCGTGTTTTCGGTCCCGCCGGACCCTGCGTGCACAGGACGGTGTGATGCGCAAAATAGCGCGATGCGTTAGACAACGCGAGTGCACAAGACAGTGCGATGCGCAAGATAGCGTGATTGAATGCATGCAAAATGCAATGAGATGCGCAAAATAGCGCGATGCGTTAGACAACGCGAGTGCACAAGACGGTGCGATATGATGCATGCCAAATGCGATGGGGTGCACCTCAATGCACCGAAGGTCTTGCACCTCCCGAGGATTTAAGGTCTCCTAGACCGCGCGTGTTTAAGGTCTCGCCGGACTGGGGGAACCTCTCAGCACAGCACATACGAGAGGGAAAAGCAAAATCTCTCAGCGTAGTACACGCGAGAGAGGGGGAAGACAAAAAGACCTCTCAGCGTAGTACACGCGAGAGAGGAGACAAAAAGACCTCTCAGCGTAGTACACGCGAGAGAGGAGACAAAAAGACCTCTCAGCGTAGTACACGCGAGAGAGGGGGCAAAAAGACCTCTCAGCGTAGTACACGCGAGAGAGGGGGAAGTGCGAGGCAACGCACATGGGAGACGCATGCCAATGCAAATAGGGCAAATGAGACAAATGAGACACGCGTGCCTCGTAAGAACGGAAAATGAAGTGCAATGAGGTGCGCGTGCCTCAAAGGATGGAAAATGGAGTGCAATGAGGCGTACGTGCCTCGAGATGCAATGAAATGCGAAATGAGGCACGCGTACCTCATTTGATGGAAAATGAAGTGCAAAACGAGGCATACGTGCCTTGAGATGCAATGAAATGCGAAATGAGGCACGCGTACCTCATTTGATGGAAAATGAAGTGCAAAACGAGGCATACGTGCCTTGAGATGCAATGAAATGCGAAATGAGGCACGCGTACCTCATTTGATGGAAAATGAAGTGCAAAACGAGGCATACGTGCCTTGAGATGCAATGAAATGCGAAATGAGGCACGCGTACCTCATTTGATGGAAAATGAAGTGCAAAACAGTGCAAGTCCCGAGGGGCACGCGAAATGGCGCGATGCGACGCCCCGGACAATGCGATGGATGCATGCAACGCACGCAGGGCAACTTTTTGAACCTTATAGAAGACAAAAGGATACAAAAGGATACAATCTTTGCTTGAATTTGAGTGCCACGCACAGAAGGCACGGTCCGAGGTCGAAACGGAGGCCGGTTGAGCGTCGGGGATGCACTTTCTTGCACTTTCTTGAGCTATGAAGATCCAAAACCCCTTACTAGCCTAAACAAGGCCTTGGGAACACCACCGGCTGGGTGGGGAGGTCACCGGCTGCCACCGGCTGCCTAAACTTCTCCACCGGCACAATAATGTGCCGACCGGCACTAAATAGTGCCGACCGGCAGAAAATGCCTGATCGGGGGCAGATTCGGCAATTCACCACGGGCTTTATAAAATAGGGTTCCCAAACCCTATTTTTCACTTCCCCTTCCGCCGAAATCCTCCACTCTCTCTCTCTAGAGCTTTGTTCTCTCGATTTTTCGTCGATTTCTTCGCGTTTCACGCTCGTTTTTCCGTCGGATTCGCGATATTCTTCGCGTTTCGGACATTTCCACCCGATCAAAATCTCATTTCGGGATCCCCTTTGCTATTTTCACCTTTTCGGGGCTTGTTCCCCTCGATTTTCTCTACATTTCCGTGTATTTTCATCTCCCGGCCTTCCCGGCCATTTTCGGCTCGCTCGGGTTTGACTTTTCCAGTTGACTTTTCATATTCTTGCTCGGTTTTCCTTTTTCGGCTATTTTCTCATCTCCATTACCATGGTTGATGATGTTCCACATGTCGAGACTCCCCCGGATCACGAGATGGATCCCGGGGTTGAGCTTCTCCCGTTGAGCGAGCGCCCATTTGATCCGGCGACCTACCGGCCGGCTACTCACATTCTACCACCCGATGGACTTCGCCACTTCCGCGGCTTCGATAGGGCTCTGGACCCGGAGCTCCCCCTGCGCGAGCCGACCTCGCACCTGTCCTTCGGCGCTTCCGAGGTAACATCTCTACTTTGTTTTATTTTCTGCAATGTAGAATTTTCTGTCGACTGCCGTAGCTAACTGCACCCGTTAACTGCTTAATTCTGACATGCCGTATACTGTAGTTGATTGTAGATAACTTCACAACTGATATCTGCTTAAGACCGACACACATGCACACACACTGCACTAGCCTGAATCACCCAAACACACGGCACACATTGCACTTTTGACATGAACTCGCCAACACCCGGTGCTTATTTGAATCTGAAAACTCGCACGCATGCTAGACTTGCATTGAATCACACAAACACGCAGACGCACCACACATTGGTAATTTACTGAAACATACCGGGACCTGGCATCCGTCTGAACTTTGAAAAACATGCACACATGCTATGTTTACACTGATCCGCATGGGAGTACTGACACATCACAGGCCGTAGTCCAGTTACTGGTGCACTGAAACCTGACATTTGCTCGCATCTGAAAAAT
Organism: Camellia japonica; assembly: GCA_030407325.1. Classification (NCBI taxonomy): domain Eukaryota; kingdom Viridiplantae; phylum Streptophyta; class Magnoliopsida; order Ericales; family Theaceae; genus Camellia; species Camellia japonica. The sequence goes on along the minus strand of JAPPVO010007736.1, from coordinate 2,574 downwards.
GTGCACACGTGCACCAAGCTTATATTGGACCACTCAAAATACACTGACGCATCACGCGCCGTAGTTTACTGTAAGCACACCGGTACCCGGTTTCTGTTTGAATCTGAAAGACTTGCACGCATGCTAGATTTGTACTGACTTTAACTGTTTCTTCGAAACTGTACATCTCATATTGCTTTGCAACTATCTGCTTGAAAACAGGGAGATTCCCATGCCATCCGCGGGTATGGGAATGTTGCGGCTCGAGATTGGTATTTGGAGCTCCCCGAGGCGGTTCGACGCATCGTAGACGATGCGGGTTTCAGTTCCTTTTGCAGGGGACTTTCCAGGCTCTCTGCTTGCAGACCTCTCCTTGCTGCCTTGGCAGAGAGATGGTGGGACACCACCGACTCTTTCCACCTATCTGCAGCGGGGGATATGACGCTGACTCCCTATGACTTTTCGGTGCTCACCGGCATCGGGGTAGGGGGTGATCCGATCCCCTTTGACACCGCCATGGACGAGTGGACCGCCGCTTAGATCTACTTGCTCGGCGAGGCGCCACCCCTTGCTCGTCCAGGATTTGTCCGCTACTCCTGGTTCGAGGTGCAGTTCAGAGTGCAGTCCGCGTTGGTGGCGACGGCTCCGATGACCGAGGCGGCTGTAGAGCAGTACGCGCGCGGCTTTTTGATGTTTTTGTTAGGGACGACCTTCTTCGCTGACCGGGCGAACACCGTGCCTCTCTGCCTCCTCAGCGCACTGGTGGACGTCCGGGACCTCCTGCGATATGACTGGGGCGGCGCCGCTCTGGCCACCCTCTATGGCTACATGAGCTCAGTCTCTCGTGGCAGCGGGCAGTTGCTCGGGGGCTACTGGCGGGCTTGGGAGGTATGTCTTCTTCTCTGCTTTACATTTCTGTTCTGTACTTTCTATACTCTGTACTGCACACACCGTAATCTGCTTTACATTTGCTATATACTGCTCACACGGCGCACACATACTGCTTTACACTGACTGTACACTGCTCACACCGTACACACATACTCTGCTCTTACATCGCACAACACACGGTTCTGCTATTTCTGCTTTTTATTCTGCATTCTGCCTTATCTGATAAATGCACTGGTATCTATCTTGCAGTTGTGGGTTTACGCCTACTTCCCTAGGCTCGCTCCTGTACCCGATGCAGAGACCCCTCTGGTCGTTCCTTTCTCACGCCGTTTCGACGGGAGGTGCGTGCGGAGGCCCCGGGAGACCTTCAGCTTCTTCCGCCGCTACTTTGACACCATCACCCCTGCCGAGGTATGCTTTACTTGCAGTTCATTTAAGCTTCGTTTTTCCACTGTATATTGGCAATACCAGTAGATAACAAACTGTATTTCAATTCAGATCACCTGGCAGCCGTGGGCTCCTCTGCCAGCGATGATGCGGGATCGATTTGCTGGCGCCGTTGAGACCTCGCGTTACCGGATTTTGCTGGAGGGCCCGGTCTGTCGGGCCTGGTACCTAGGCGAGCGCTTCTTGCGTCAGACCCTAGGCCTGCCTGAGCAGATAGTCCCGATGCATCCTCCTGAGCATATGAGGGACACCAAGCGTTTCACCGCCGAGGAGATGGCGGACTACACCATCGGCTGGGAGGCAGACGGCTTCAGAGGCGAGGGCGATTACTCAGGGTACGTCCAGACCTTCATCATGCGGCCGCTGAGTGGTGGTCGCCGAGCTGAGAGGGAGAGACCTGCGGCGCCGGCGGCCGGAGCAGGAGTAGGAGGAGGAGCACCGAGGAGGGCTTGAGTCCGCGGCAGAGGCGGGGTTCAGAGGGGACGGAGGGCCGGTTGGCTTGCTCTGCCCACTATGCTGACATACAGAGGGCAGGGTGGGGAGACCTTTCAGATCCCCTTTGCTCCTCCCCCGGCTGGTCATGAGTTAGCCGGTATTCCCGACTTGCCTCTGGTATGTACCACTTCATTTCGTATCTTGCATTGTCATTTCAGTTTATTCGATATCCCACAGAATACTGATGCATCTGATACTTTGCAGTGCAGTCTCCTCCGAGTACACCCGGCAATCCGTGGAGTTGAATGCCTCCATGATGGGGATGCTGCAGCGGACCTTCGACATCTTGGCTCTTTACAGCATTCCGGTATGTCTTCTCTGACTGTTCCATACAATCTGATATACTGCGCAAAACCTGATAACTGCTCACGGCACTCACACACTGTATTCATACACTGCATTCTGCACTGATTCATCTGCTTGCGGTGTTCACATACACTGTACTCATACACTGCATTCTGCACTGATTCATCTATTCTTAGTATTCACATACACTGTACTCATACACTGCATTCTACACTGATTCATCTGTTCTCAGTATTCACATACACTGTACTCATACACCGCATTTTACACTGATTCATCTGTTCTCAGTATTCACATACACTGTACTCATATACCGCATTTTACACTGATTCATCTGTTCTCAGTATTCACATACACTGTACTCATACACCGCATTTTACACTGATTCATCTGTTCTCAGTATTCACATACACTGTACTCATACACCGCATTTTACACTGATTCATCTGTCTCAGT
>JAPPVO010007735.1:0-20054 GCA_030407325.1 Camellia japonica | reverse complement strand
AATTAATTATATAAATTCATAGAAATTGGGTCTTGCATGTTTAATCAAATTAGGTTGAAAATATGAATTATGGTTCTTTAAATTTGTTATGTTTGAGTTTGATTTTGAGAATCATTCATAAATTGGGTTCTATAAATTACATGCAACAAGGTTTATTAAAGATTTGGTTCATGCAAATGGGTTAGGTTAGTGATTATGGAAATTAATTTAGAAATTAATTAGTTTTATATGAATTTGAATCTTATGGTTGCATGCATGTAATTTAGAGAAATTAAAGAATTAATTCATGAACATTGTGAGCTTAATTTTGAGTTAAAGGGATTTTGATGTAGATGGTTTAATTTTTTATTATAATTTCACACATGCAATTACTTTTCTAAGAGTTTCATAATTTCAATTTCATAATTTAAGGTGATAGAAAAGAGTTAGAAAATCAATTTTATGGGATTAGAAGGAAATTGGTAAGAAAATGATGATTTGGAACTAAAATCAAGTCTATGGAAATTGGGAACTAATCCTAAAGTTTTGATTTTATTATGAAAACTAGGCATTTGTTTAATCCATGCATGTGATTTAATTTAAAAGGTTTGAGTTGAATTTGCTAAGAAATTGATTTGTGTAATTTATAATTAAGTTGATTTTGTTATTACTAATAAAATTGGGCCTATTTGTATTGCATACATCATGGATTTTGAAGGATTTAGATTAATTCAATCTCATATTTTGAAGAGAGAAAGGGAATGTTTTATAAACATCAAGTTTATGGAAATTTAGAGATTAATCACTTTGGATTTGGGATTTGGCTTGTTATGGAAGAAATGAATTAAAACTAAATTTAGCAGTTGGGGCATGATTTTAAATAAATGATTTTGAATAAATGATTTAGCAAATTATGACCTTAATAAGTGGTTCTCCATGTTTGCATACTAAAGTGCAGGTTTTGAAGCTTTAAATACCAAATTTGAACTTTAATTGCAATTTTAGAATTTCAGAATTTTCGTTGTTCGCTCGAGCGAGGGAAGTCTCGCTCGAGCGTGAAAATCAAGCTCCAGTAGTTTTTCAAATTTTACAGTTCGCTCGAGCGACCAAAGTGGCACTCGAGCGAAGACCCCATTTTCAGCACATTTTGAAAAGTTGCATTTAGTTCATATTTTTATCCTCATCTCTTCCAATGCATTCTAGACATGATTTATGACTCAATAAAGATTAATAAGCTACTAATCAACATAGATTAGTTAGTTAAGGAATGAATCATTGATCTTGTGGTAATTGTTTAAGAAGCCAAGTAAAGGATCAATCTATTTGGAAAAGAAGGGCTTAGTAATGAAAGAATATGTGAATTAAGAACCCAGTTTACTTAATTGAGAAAGAATAAACGTAGTAGAACTTCGGACTATACAGACTAGAGACTTGAAGGGACAAGTTTAATCAAGGGAGTAATATTGTATTTCAATGTGTATATGTTATATGTTTGTGTAGGTCACGCGCCATTGTCTGCCCGATTTATCTGATATATCCAGTCTGTCTGATTTGCCTCTGCAGCCCTCTGTGAGTAATAACTTTGTAAAGTTATGTTCAATGTTATGTATTTTCAGTATACTATGGTACGAAATGATTGGTTCTTGAAAAGCTATGATATGTTGGAAATGCATGAATGAATGTCCAGTTTTCTGAAAAGTATTTGTGGCACCCTTGGTTCCGATGGCCCTTGCCCGGGGGTAACAATACCGTGGCCGATGGCCCTCGCCCGGGGGTAACAATACCGTGGCCGATGGCCCTCACCCGAGGGTAACAATACCGTGGCCGATGGCCCTCGCCCGGGGGTAACAATACCGTGGCCGATGGCCCTTGCCCGGGGGTAAGAATACCGTGGCCGATGGCCCTTGCCCGGGGGTAACAATACCGTGGCCGATGGATCTGTTAGCTAATGGGTGTACCACGTATGATCTTATGCAAAATCTGAATATGAATATGAGCATGTATCTGAACCTATATCTGATTTGAAATCTGAATATGCATAAGACTCTGTTTCTGATAAGATTATGTTTCTGATAAACTCTGGTTTCTAACTCTGTGATGGACATCATTCTTTAAAACCCTTTACTCTGTTATTATTCACTGGGCTTTAGCTTACTGTATTATTTATGTATGTAGGTGATCAGGCGCGTGACCAGGCTTAGAGGTATCTGACTAGAATCTGTTTTGTCAGCCAACCAATGTGCCTCCCGTGGAGGTTCCGAATGTGTCAAGTGGTTATTGCTTAGTAACTTAAAGTTTAAGTTCGGTTTTCGTGTTTGGTTAAGCAAGTCTTGGATATTTTGTAAATAGGGCTAAGTTCCTTTTTGGTCTAATCTGTGTATATATGGTGACTTAGAGTTAATGTGTGTATATGTATATATATAAAAAGTTTAAAATTTTTCTGTCTCATATAAGTCTGCACAGCTCAATGGACGTTGTATATTGTTATTTGCTTCCGCTAGCCCCTAATATTTTTCTAATCTGTTCAGAGGCCGTAGGTAATCCTCAGATTACTGGCCGGTTACGGTGCCAAACCTATAGGGGCGGGTTTGGGTCGTGACAGGATTGTTCACTATTTTTGTGGATAACATTCCTGAATCAATGGGTCCAAAAAGCTTGTATATCCTATTCAAAAAATTTGGGGTAGCAAAGGATGTGTTCATCCCAGCGTAAGAGAAGGATAGTAACAGGTACAAGATTTGGCTTCATCAAATTCGATTGCTCGGTAGCAAAAAAGTTGGTTGTTCAAAAGACAAATGGTTTGTGGGTTGAGAATAAGGAGCTAAAAGTTAAAAATGCAGTGTTCACCAAGCCTCAATTAAAGCAGCACAAGCCGGAATTAAGTAAACCTTTTGTTACCCAAAAAGCAACCTAAGAGGGGAGTGAATTAGGTTTCTACAAATTAAAATTAATAATACCCCAATAAAATTAACTACTAGTACAACAAATTATTAACAAGCACAATGATGAACTTAGCAGTAAATGATCAAGCAAAATAACAATGAAATATAACTAACATACAGGGTGAATTAAATGATTAATACATGAATATTGGATAGCTATAGCAGTAGTAGGAAAGTAAAGAAATTAGGGAAGATGAGACAAACAGATTTATAGTGGTTCGGCTTCAACCAAGCCTACATCCACTCCTCAAGCTTCACTTGAGATTTTCCACTATCTTCTAACTTCACAGGGGTGCTAGCAACCTCTTTACAAATGGAGCAATCCTCCACGGATTTTACATAGACTTCACAAGCCCAAACCCTTGCAAATCTTAGGTGATTCACAATTACTCTCAAGATTTCAAGAACACTGTTTTTGCAACACTTTTACAAGATGAAATGGTATTTTTGCTTTTAAAGAAAGCTTACAATAAATATCTCTCAAAGATAGATATATAAAATGAAGCTTTGATTTTTCTGTAAATCTCACACAGGAAAGATGAGCTTAATGCTATAAGGCTCAATGTATAATTTCTGAGAATAGATGTGAGTGATTATAGATCAAAGAATATTTTCAGGTTTTCCTTGTCACTTGTTTACATTACAGGATTTGGTATATGTAATAAAAATTATAGCCGTTTATAGCCGTTGTATTAATTTGAATTTATAACCGTTTATAGCCGTTGTAGTCATTTGAATTTATAGCCGTTGTATTTCTATCATTACCAATTTGAATATCTTCCACTCCATCATTACAAATTTGAATATCTTCCACTTGAACCTTTTGAACCTTTATTGCCGTTTATAGCCGTTGCACTTCCATCATTACTAATTTGAATATTTTCCACTTAAACCTTTTGAACCTTTTGGCCTGCTACTGTGCTAGGCTGTTTGAACCATTGTTTTGGGCTGTTTGAACTCCTGATTTAATTAAATATTAAATACATTCTAACAACATTCAGGATAAAGGTTTAGGTAAGAAATAATGGGACAAAATAAATTTTGATTTTATTAAAATATAAAATCATCAAAATAAATGTTAATTATATTTTTCTCTTTCAAATAAATTATCAAAATAAATTTTGATTATTTTTTTTCTTTCAAAAAAATCATCAAAATAAATTTTGATTCTATTTTTCTCTTCCAAATAAATTAAAACATAATTAAATAAATCATCAAAATAAATAAGTCTAACACCTTTGAAGATAGATTTACAAAGGCGGTCTAAGCAAGATATAACAGTGGTGGAGGTCAGAAATGTTATGCTGAAGCAGTAAAAAGTGGAGCTACTGATAGGAAGGATTATTTAGTGGCTAAAGCTTTTGAGTTAGATAATGAATGGTTCTCTGTGAGTTTGATAGTGAAGCTCAAAAACTACTTCTCTTTTCCGACATTTAGAGATGAATTATGCAAGAAAGGTTTGGGTGAGATATTAGTCGGAAGAGGAGGACGTAGAAGTGCAGTCCTAACCTTCAACTCATCACAAGCTATGAAGGAGGGGTATGACCAATTGAAGGGGTAGATCTATGATTGGTATGTTTTAGTAACAAAATGGAGAAAATGAGTAAATCTTAATCAGGAGAGATGTGTTTGGCTGTGCTGTTATGGAGTTCCATTTAACTTATGGAATGCTAACACATTCAAAAGCATTGGTAGCTTATGGGGTGAGGTAATCCAATTTGTTGAAGTTAACAATACAAATTCTCTTGAGCGTGGCAAGGTCAGATTGATAACAAATAACATGAAGCCTATAAATACGGTGATAAGTTTGGAGTACAAAGGAAACATATACCCTGTTAGGATATGTGAAACCTTTGATTTTCATGAAGATGTAGCACTCAAATTTAGTGCAGGGAAAGATCAAATCTCTGTCAATGGGGAAAAAAGAGTTTGGAGACAAAAAATGGTGTTTCTTCAAATTCAAACAAATCAAATGAGTCATCATCAACTAGCAATCAGTGTGTGAAGAGAAATGATTTTTATGGAGGATCTATGCTAAACTTGGTGCAAATGAAACCTTTTAATTTAAGGAGTATGGTTGGCCCACAACATAAATATGGGCGTATTCATTCGTTATTTTGGAGGCCCAAATCCTTTGCTGTAGATCTTGGAGTTCATATTGGAAAAAAATAAGATTGTGTACGTATCCTATGAGGCAAGTTCACTTTTCTCTCTTGGGCCAAAAGGAATAGTGGAAGGGGTTGACGTTGTTGAAAAGTCTTCTATTCCAATAGTGAGTAACAGTTTGGTCCAGATTGAGGAATCTTCTAAGAGGCATGAGGGTGGAGGTGTTTGTAAGGCCTCATATCCCAACAATGCGAGTCATAAGAATAAAGAAAGGAAAAAAGAAGTTACTGAAAGCATCAATGATACTTCCAAAATTCAAGAGATAGGGTATTGGTTTGAGGTGATTGTTTGTTATAAGGGTCCGAATTGGAAGGGGGTTTTGTTTGGTATGAGGTGTAGATGGATGGACTGTTAAGATCGGTGTTTTGGGTGTTAGGGGTGGTTATTATTTCCTTTGCTTTTTGTTTTGTTCGATTGGTTTCTCTCCAGCCATGGTGTAGTGCCAGTAGATGATTGGCTTACTTTCCGGTCCCAACCTAGTTGGAATCGTCTAGTTTGCTTTGATACTTTGGCACTTGCCTCCCTTTATTGATGTTTACCTTTGTATTATGTACATTTGATTTTCAACAACAAATTTTCTTTTGCTGATCAAAAAAACTAAGTGTAAGGAACTATACATTCCAGTTATGAAAGTTTAGTTCCCAAAAATTATTCAAGCCATAAATCGAAATAATCGCAAAGCTACTGCAAATGTATTTGACAAAGCTAATCTTTGAGGTGGAGATGTAGACTAGGTTTGAAAATTTTACTAGATAAAGTAACGGTGCTCGCAGATCGATTTTTGATAGTTTGATTTGCGGTTTGGACTCGCTCGTATGTCTGCGGTTTGAGAGAAATTGAACTCACAACCACCTACAATGCGGGTTGCGATTTGTGCAAATAGGGTTCGCAGATAGGAATGGCAATTTGAACCCGGCCCGACAGGGACCCGTACCATCCACCCCGATAAGTCAGGTTTTCCCCGAAAATTACTCCCTATAGGGCTGGGGCTGGTAGTAAAAAATAGATCCCCAATGATTTTCGAGCCGAAGACGGTGATAGATGCCTCGGCTCCAGCCTCGGCCCCGCCTCGCCTCGATCACGCCCCGATCAGTCCCCGTGTATAAATATATATATATATATATATGTGTGTGTGTGTGTGTGTGTGTTTAGAAATTAGTAGTTGGTGTATTATTTATCTCAACAACTCTCTCTCTCTCTCTCTCTCTTCTCTCTCTCGTTCTTTTCCCTCCCTATACTCTCTGTGACTGAGAGATGAGAAAGAAGCGAAGGTTCAAGCCTTCGTCGCCATTGCCTCCACCTTTCCTCGCCTTCACCACCGTCCTTTGTCGCCTCTTCCCCTCCTCCCTGTAGTCCACTTCGTCCATTCTTTACCCAGATCTACAGTGACCTCGTGAGTAGTGAATCCGCCATCATTGCCGTGGTACGGCGGTGGATTAGAGGCAGCGTAGCCTCGATCTTGCTCCTCCTCCATTGTCTTCGGCAAGAGAGACATGTTAGGGTTGATCTGTTGTGTTGATCTGTTGATGCTGTGTTGATCTGTTGACAACTCCAACTCCGACTCCGACTCCGACGCCTTTCCCTACGCTGCTGTGTTGATTTGTTGATGATTTTTTTTTTATTATTTGATGTTGTATTTGATCTGCAAGTTATACACAGACTTCTGTATTACTGGTTTTTTTTTTTTTTTAGGTGGGGAATTTTCAAGGTCGGGGAAACCTGATCCTCGTTAGGGGGCAGGGGCAATGGCGGTGATAGGCTCCCCGTCGGGGATCGGGGCCGGGGACGGGGAAATTTCTACCATCAGGGATCGGGGACGGGGAGTGTGGTCCTCAGCCCCAGCTCGACCCGTTGCCATTCCTATTTGCAGATATGCGCCGGTTGTGGGCGGTTTTGCGTACTGAGCTTTTTCCTTTAAAAATTTATTTATTTTTTTAAAAAAAAATTTAAAATTTTTAAAATTTTTTTATTATTTTTATTTTTTAAATATTTTTGATTGAGGAAGATTCTCATTAAAACTAGATTACAAAAAATAAAATAAAAATTAAATAAAAGTTAACATAGAAAGAAAAAAAATCATATAACTAGATTTGCAAAAAATTGAAAAAATTTCAATTGAATAATAAGTATTCAAGGCAGCGTGTGATATTATTATAATGTTTAATGTTAGAGCCTACAGGTTTGGTAATTAGATTAAAGTAAGTGAGAGAAGAGAATATTAGGGTTACATACTTACAAAACTTACAAGAAAATCTGATGGTCCAGATTAAAAAAAAAAAAAAAATCATAAACAAATGCGGGCAGGTGAGTGCGGGTGCAAGTAAAACCGCCACCCGCCCACCCCCCGCAAAAAAAAAAAAAAAAAAAAAAAAAAAACCTAAACCGTATTCGATCCTAACAATTTTGTGAAATCATCCAAATAAGCGCGGACGGTTCGGGTTGGGTGATTTTCATGGGTTGGATAACCCTAACAGCACTATGACAAAGTGTCACCAAATATTACAAAAACACATTTGGGATCAAAACAACATTGTTACGGATTACATGGAAGTAAGCTATGCTGTTTTATTGCAATGGATGTTGTAAAAAATTCACTTTTTATGTGAACTCTTAGCTATAAATTGAAATAATAATAAAACAACTATGAAATGTTGCATCATTCTCATTGTTCACTTGATTATAGATATAAAAGTTCCAAATTGATTTATTTTTACAAAATGCAAATCCATATATAAATGTTATGATGAAACTAGCGTAAATGGAAGGATAATTTTTTGAAGAAGAAATTGATTACCGTCATGAAAAAACTTGACATGTCCAAAAATAACTAATGACATGAAGAAGGTAAAAAAAATTAGGGGAAATTACAACAAAAAATATATATATATTAGTTTGACCCTTATAACAAAATAAATTTTTAATTTTATCAATTTAAATCCTAATTTTTTGATTTGTTTTCAATCTAAACTATCTGGTTATTTTCGTTAAGTAAAACTGATGAAAAAGTGTATTTTTTTTTATTTTTTTGTCTTTAATTAATCTTTTAATTTATTATTATTATTATTTTATATTATTATTATTATTATTATTATTATTAGAGACTTCTAATCTACTCTAAGATATAAAAATTAAGAGTTTTTTAGAATTTTTTTAATTTACTAAAAAAAATAAAAATCAATGAACACTTGTGCTGGCGGAGGATTGGGAGGTCCAATCCAGTATGGCCCTTACAAATTCAGTTATATTTATCTATACATCTCATTGTTACAAAGGGTCTTAAAATGTTAGTCTCCTAGTCTCTTCTTTCACACAAATTCATAAAACACCACATACATCACCTTTTTTCCATTTAAACATGTCAAGTGTGTGTTAAAATTCCCAAATGGGATTGCTGACTTAAAAAAACACGAGTGTAACACGTTAACTTATTGTTTTAGTTTAAAATTAAAAAATTAATAACTTATATTAAAAAGTCAAAAAATTTATTTTTTTTATTTTTTACACATATTTTCATAAAAAAAACTAAAAAATAATTCTAAACATGGGTGTGTTTGGTTTGTGTTTTGAGATAAATTTTAAAAAAAAAATTTGAGGAGAGAGTTTAGAATTTTTTTTGATTTGTTTGGTTGTATATTTTGAAAATATTTTGAAGTTTGGGAGTTTGAGATGATTTGATATTTCATTGTAGTTGAGTAGATGTATGTGAGAGAAAAAGTGATTGAGAAGGAGAGAGGAGAGAAAAAAAAAGTGATTATAATTGATGTGTAAGAAAGAGAAAGTGAATTTTAAAAAAAAATTCAAAAAATTTGAACCAAATAAAATTTCAAAATTTTTTCTCAAAAATTGTATCTTGAGATACAAACCAAATAAGCCTTTTTTTTACCTTATATTTTAATCAAAAAATTAAAAAATTATTAAAATAATCTATTCTTAAACAAACCTACTATTCGATAAAATTCCCAAATCAAATGAATAATAGACTATGGATGTAATTAACATATGGTTCATGCACTTATTGAAGGGATAAAGAACCGAACGCTCTTTCTTTTTGGATCAAACAGTAAAAGAAGGTTATCAAAGTATTATTTTTATCTTTCTGTATGACTTTTTTATCAAAAATTAATTCCCAAACACTCCTTTAATATTGTAAGCCCAGCAATCATTCAAAGTATCATCTACATATTTGGCGCTTTACATCTCATTTTGGGTGGTAAATGTATTCATTTGGTGCCATGAACCAAGGTTCTATGGAATTTTGAATCACAGTGTTAAATATAATAATTATATATTTTATTTATTATATATATTATATTATATTTATTATCATATTTAGAGTTACTATATTTAAGTATTTCTCCTCATATATAAAGAATTCTTATATGTATTCCTACATTAATTATTCAACACAATATTGAATATAAACATAATATAATCTCTCTTTCTCTCTCTCCTTTCTCTCTTAGATATTGTAACATGATATCAAAGGTATAAGTTAAACTCTTGGTATTCTTTGCCTTCTTGGCGGACGGTAACCCTGTTTTATCCGCCCGTTGGACCACAATCCAATCCGCTGCCATATTTTCTATACAATGATAAAACTTTCCAATCATTGCCTTAAATCGCCAGCTTCTTTTTGGCCATTGTCTTCTTTTATGCCGATTCCACTCTTAGCCACCATCTCTTCCTTTGTCGGCTGTCGATCTACATAGCTTTTTCCACCGTCGCCTCGGCTTTTAGCTCTCTCCAAAGCATAATTTTTTTTTTTCTTTTCTTTCTCTGTTTCATTTTCAAACTCAAATCTTGGTTTTTTTTTTACTCACTTTTCTCTTTTTTCCATACACCCATGGCGATCTTCTTTTTTTTTTTTTTTTATTTATTATTATTCTACACTCCACCCCACGTCCCTTTTCAAAGTCTTACATATTTATTATTTATTTTCTTTTCTTTTATTTTCTTTTCTTTTTTTCTTTTCCACCAACTTTTTTTTTCCATGGCCCACATCACCTATATATATATATATATAAGTTGTACCCAATATTCTTCTTCTTATTATTAATTTTTTTAACATTGCCTCTCCATTTCTTCCTCTACTTCAACCTCAAATAAGTTTCTATCTTCAATCTTATTTGAGTGTGACAGGGATATTACACATATATCATGGTGAACATGATAATATTCCATATGAATCACCTAAGTCGTTCCTACAGCGCACAATGCAAACTGCCTTGTGGTGCACCACCCAAACCGCCCCCTGGTGTACAATCCAAGCCCCCTTGTGGTGAACAACCCAAGCTGCCCCATGTGGCTCATCACCTAAGCCGTTTATTGGCGCACCACCTAAGTCGCCCCTTGGTGCACTTTCTCATAAGTCGCCCCCTAGCACACAATGTTATATGTTGTCATCATCATTCAACACCACGTCATAAGTTGCGTGTGTGCCACGTCTGCTAGTTCAATATGTATTGCTGCCTTACAACGGTCCGGCATAACTCCTTAAACTATCTCGACATTGATTCCAGTCAGTTCCTACAATGGTTTGGCATGACCTTAAATTGTCCCCGGCATTAGTTCCGGTTAGTTCTTACAACGGTCTGACACGACTATAAGCTGTCTCCTGGCATTAGCTCCGGCCTCTGATCTATCTCAACTGCCTTATACTCCGGTTCGGGCTTTGCAATTTATTTGCCTTTTATTTTATTTTTTTAGTTTTATTTTATGTTTTAGTTTTCCTCTCCAAACTCAAGTTGATATCCCTACTTGAGTTTGAGGGGGTGTTAAATATAATAACTAAATATTCTATTTATCACACATACCTTATTATATTTATTATCATATTTAGGATTATTATACTTTGGTTTATCTCCTCTTTTATAAAGGAGTCTTGTATATATTGTTACATTCATTACTCAACATAATATTGAATATACACATAATATAATATTCTCTCTCTATTATAACACATAGTATGTGAGTTTCTTCCAATTTTCAGTTTTTCCAAAATCTATCCTGCATTTGTAATGTGATTAAGGAACATAAAATTTTATGTTTATTTATGCTTAATTATTTTCAAGTGATTGATGTAGAAAACTTTCATTGAAGTTTTTTATGTTCTTACGAAGTTATTGTCACGCAAGCTTGATTATGGTTGATGAAATAAATTATTGCTAGGAAAGGTCTGGGGAAATCAGACAATGGTTTGCTGTTAGAAGTTCGGCAAAAGGCTTGACAGACGATCTGAGGTTGGGTTGCACTGAACACTAGCCCAATCCCAACTAAAATTGGTTTGGTAATGCTTCCCTTTCCTGTTTTCTGTTGTCGTTTTGATTTTTTTGAAAACTGGAAAGGAAATCTTGCTTTTGTTTTTTAAAAAATTAAGTTGATTTAAAAAATGTCAAAAAAACTTTGAAACAAAAGAAAAAAAAGAAAAAAAAGAAGGTTTTTTACTTGTATTCAAAGCAAGTTTTCACATTTTTTTTTCCTCCCCTCCAACCACAACCCATAGCTGCCCCAGGCCTAAGGCACTGTTGGCCACTAGTGACCTCTAGCCAACTCCGGCCCCCTTTTGGCTGTCAGCTAGTCACTACCCGTAATCTCTGGCCAGCTTCTGGTAGCCCTCTGGCCACTAACTCTGTAGGGTACCTCAGGCTGCCAACACCGACGATGACTTATCGACCATGTTTGTTTTTCTTTTTTTTCTTTTTTCTTTTTTGAATAGAAGGCAAAAATATTTTTATAATTTAATAAAATAAACCAAACTCATACCACTGAGACAACCACCACGTTATGCTGTACTTTATTGGAGTTGGTGCAGCCTGCCTTCCCAGTAAAGAAAAAATAAAAGGAGGGGAAAGAGGTGAGTAAACACGGAAACACAATGAAGAATGTAATGTGTGACAACACGCCATACTCTGAATATTTTTTTGATAAATAAATAAAAAGCATTACTATTCTAATCTCAAAAGTTAGTTTTCAAATGGCATCCAATTATCCATGTAAGACAATTCTCTCATATCTTCTCTTATTATTAATCAATTATTTCTCTTATATATTTTTAAACTTAGAAAGTAGATTTAAGTTTAAAAAATAGACTTGTATGTCATTTTTATAAATAAATTATCGGTATGTCTCATCGTTTCAAGAATAGAATGAAAATGACCCAAGTTCTTTATTTCTTTAATGAGGATATCACATGGATGGTAGTGGTGTGATTGAAGCATAGCTATCATACTGCGAGTCAGCTAGCCCAATGAAAAAAAACAGAGAGAAAAAAGTGTGAAAGAGAAAATGGAAGAACCAAAAGTTCTCTATCCCTTTATTCACACCATGAAGCACATGTCAATTCCAATACAGCACATCTTCTCTTCATTTTTTTATTTTTATTTTTTTCAGTTCTTTTTAAAGATGTTAAATAGTCTATATCTATTTGAGTTGAGAATTTCGTCGAATACTCGGCATGTTATACTAGTGTTTTTTTTTTTTTTTTTTTTTTGTGCGTCTAACAAATACTTGGCATGTTGCATGAAAAATAATGTGTTTCTGACTCTTTCTGACTCTCAAGTATGTGGTGTTCCTTGATTCCATTTAATTGTGTGAAAGAACAGATTGAACATATTAGTGAGTAGTTGGAGAGAGAAAAGAAGCAAAGCCCCAAGAAGACTATTTTAGAATCCTTGGGACACTTGTTGAAAAAAGAAAAATGTGAACCCACGTTTAGGCTAGAAAGGTAGTGGAAGTTTCCTCATGAGCTGCGACGAGACTTAAAGGCTTCCATGGCGTGGAAAATGTGTGTGGATAAATATAAGCTAGTCATGACTTAATAAAAAAAAGACTTTAAAGGAGACAGTAGTTTAGTTTGTATTTTTAAGATAAGCAAGTCATGAGGACTTAAAAGACTTCCAAAGGAGACAATAGTTCATTTCCATGTAACATTTGGAAGATAAGCTAGTCATGACTTACATGACCATGATCGTGGGGTTATTTATCCTTGTGAAATTTGTATATTCCAGTAGTCCTCTGGATCATTTCATGTTTAACGGATACGCACTGAAGCTGGGTGGAAGTGCAAAGCTTGATTCCAATGGCCTATTCACGCTAACCAATACTACAATGCAAGAGATCGGTCAAGCTTTCTACAACTTTCCCCTCCAATTCAAGAACTCCACAAACGACGGTAGTGTCATCTCCTTCTACCACTTTCATTTTTGCAATTGTACCGCCGGAGTACCCAAGACTTGGTGGCCATGACCATGGATTGGCCTTTGTTGTTTCACCTTCCAAAGAGCTCCAAGGAGCTCTACCTGAGCAATATATTAGGATCTTCAACAATACCAACACTGGGCTTAGTTCAAATCATATTGTTGCTGTTGAGCTAGACACCTACCAAGACCTCGAATTCGAGGACATAGATGACAACCATGTTGGCATCGATACTAACGGCTTGCAATCAATCAAGTCTGCTAGTGCAGGTTACTTTCCTACACGTGAAAATGATACCTTTAGACATCTAAACCTCAAAAGCAGTGACCCAATGCAGGTTTGGGTGGAATATAATGGAGTGGACAAGCAACTTAACGTTACCCTTTCTCCAATTAATGTACCCAAGCCTGACCTCCCACTCTTATCCTTGACGCAAGATCTTTCACCAGTCCTGCATGACTACATGTATGTAGGCTTTTCAACCTCCACAGGTTTACCTACCTCATCTCATTACATACTAGGTTGGAGTTTTGAATGGTCAAGCTGAACCAATCGACCGGTCTCGCCTTCCCAAGATCCCCGGGACACCACAAGTGAAAGAAAATAAAAGGATAATGTTGGCATTGGCAATTGTTTTTCCCTTCATAGGACTCCTTGTACTCCTAGCCCTCACCTTTGGTGCTCTGCTAATCACGAGGAAGAAAAAGTTCGCAACAGAGCTGGAGGATTGGGAGTTCCAGTGCGGCCCTCATAAATTCAGTCATAAGATTCTATCCACGGCGACAAAGGGTTTCAAAGAGAGAGAACTTCTCGGCAGGGGAGGCTTTGGTAGGGTGTACCAGGGTGTGCTACCAACATCGAATATACAGGTTGCTGTCAAAAGAGTTGGCCACGATTCGAGACAAGGAATGAGGGAATTTGTAGCAGAAATTGCAACCATAGGCCGGCTGCGCCACCCAAACTTAGTCCGCCTCCTTGGCTATTGCCGGCATAAGCAAGAACTCCTCTTGGTTTATGATTTCATGCCCAATGGAAGTCTTGACAAGTTTCTTTATGGCCAACCCAAGGGGATGCTAAATTGGATGCAAAGATTTAAGATCATCAAAGATGTAGCATCAGGCCTCTTCTATTTGCACCACCAATGGATACAGGTTGTCATTCATAGAGATATCAAGGCCAGCAATATCTTGATAGACAATGACTTCAATGCAAGATTAGGGGATTTTGGGCTTGCCAAATTATGTGACCATGGAACCGATCCTCAAACCTCCCATGTAGCCGGTACCCTTGGTTATATTGCACCTGAGTTGGCTCGTACTGGAAAAGCAAATACAAGCACTGATCTGTTTGCATTTGGGACATTTATGCTAGAGGTTTCTGCGGTAGAAGGCCGGTGGAACACCAGGCTTCTCCTGAGAAGATAATTTTGGTAGATTGGGTGTTTGAGTGCTTGGAAAGGGGAAACATTCTTGAGGCCATTGATCAATGTCTAGGAACTGAGTATGTGGTTGAGGAAGCTGAGTTGGTGTTGAAGCTGGGGTTGCTTTGCTCACACACTGTGGGTGCAGCTAGGCCGAGCATGTCTGATGTGGTAAAATACTTGGAAGGTGAAGCTCAACTACCTGATAACTTGAGTGACATAATTAAGTCTCGGGATTTCAGTGAAGCCACAAATGGACAGGATGTGGCACCAATTTCTGTTCCATCAGTAACAATCACAGAGCCATTCGTCTCTAGAGGCCGTTGAATTACTTGATCTCTTTTAACAGCAGCTGCTCTGTAAGATTTGAGCTATTTTCTAGATTTTGATTTAGTCATCTAATGGTTATCAGCAAGTCTTTGTTCATCTAAATAAGTATATAAACTCTGCCTTCTGCAATTTTTATTCTCATCCCTTTCATATTCTTCTTGAAGTCAGTGAATCCCATTCATGCTTCCACTACCCAACATGCATATCGATCAATGAAGTGTGGGGATGTAAAATGCTGTTTAAATTTAGATATGCAATGCTACTGGTTGCAGGCTGGTGGTGAATATTCAAGAAATTGCAAACGTGAACGCTCCCAAAAATCTATTATATACTCTGCCTCTTTTATACATATCAAAAGCCAAACTATCTTTCAATGTTTTCTTATACATATTGGATGTACTCACAAGGCTACTGAACTAAAATGTTTGTTTGTCATTATTCAACATAATGTTGAAGTAAACTTATCAAATTAGAGAATGTATTAATTGATCATTCAATATTTTTCTAAAAAATATGACTGAATAGATAGAAACCAAAAAACAAGGATTGAATCCTCATATGAACATTTTACAAAATCTCACAAACGAAGGCATCCAACAAGGTACCATTTTGACAATCAAGTTATCGATTAACTCAGCAATCAAAGTCACATCTTCATTTGGCAGATCAAGCTGTTCCAGTGTCTCACCAGCAATTAACAATGTCATATCCGCATCAAGATCAAACACGAACTCAATTTTTGTCACCTGACCATACATGTAAGCAATACACATCAAGATCAAACACAATCGTGATCACTTCGGGTAGGACTCATGTGAATTGTGAGATTATACAAATCTTGAACGGGCCCCATTTGAAAATGAGCTGAAAAAATACATATTTTCAATGCTTAGACTTGTAACATTTGAGGTCCAAAAAAGAGAATGAAAAATCTAGAAACCCTAGATGTTGATTTGTGATTATGTACCAATTTTAAGCAAAATATAACAATCCCAATCAAACAATCAAGAGAAAGAGACACAAAGATTTTACGTGGAAAAACCACAATTGGACACCTTCCAATTGTGATCAAAAAACCACGGGCAACTACCACAAGAACAATCCACTAAGAAGATTTAAAGGAATTACACAGGTATACTCTCAATTATCTAGCGAATTCACAACGCCTAATTGAACCAACCTTATGTGCCTCTTCCAACCCTATCTTCAGCACGGAATTGTCTTTCTGATGAGCCACTCCGGATTCCACCAAAGCTTCAGGCTCGAATTCTTCAGAATTCACAACTGAAGAACAACTCTCTCTTTTGTGTATAACAAACAAACCTTTGATGTACTCTCTTTAAACCATGAGTTGAATACTCAATAAACCATCAAAGAAAAAATAACAAAATATCCCCAGATATAAACCTTTAAGAACCAAAAAGAAGATCTGGAGGACTTCAATCAATTACTTAGTTTTGGGAGAAAACCAAGTATTTATAGAGAACCAAAAGTAATCCTAGATTAGGAAGAAAACAAACTCCTTGAGAAATCCGGATTCTGAGGCTCGCTCGAGCGAAGCTTTCCTGGCTCGAGCGAGGAGAGTAATTTTCATGATTTCTACTAGTGCCTTGGCTCGAGCGACGGATCCTTGGCTCGAGCGAGGAATACACTTCTTCAGGTTTTTGTATGGACGCAATCCTTGGCTCGAGCGAGCATTCCTTGGCTCGAGCGAGAAAGTCTTAGCTCGAGCGAGCACTCCTTGGCTCGAGCGAGCAACGGTTGACATGCAATTTTGAATGCAATTTTGAATTTTGCTTCGGCCGCGAGCTGACCGGGCAGCTCGACCCCCGTAATAATCAGCGAAGTGGCAATCTTGAAAGCATTAACATCACAAACTTCTCCGCAAAGCTCGATTCGGGTTGGATTCGCAACTAATAAACTCATAGCCTCACTGAAATAAAAATGCGAATAAAATTACAACTCAAAAGAGTTTTGTCAAACGGGATTGCCAAGAATAAAAACCTAATAGAGAAGAACATGAAACTAGTTGTGGCAACTCACCAAAGAAGTTTTTCACCCAAGAAAAAAAAAAACAGAAAACCTGTTCTCTTTTATGAAAACAAGAAACTTGCGACAATGTCAAGCAACCCCCTAGAAACCATTTGTTAATTGTTTATTGCCAATCTATTATTTATAGAAGCCAGAAGGAAAGAATAGAAGAAAGGGAAAAATTAGTTATATTTTCTAAATATAATTTTATATTATTTATAACATGATTTCACAAAACAACAATCACATAGTGTGAGAACTTGAATATACAAATCAAGTAAATAATTAAATAATAATAAAATTACATTCTCAAATATTTTGATGGTGAATCCTAAGTGCAAATTAAATATTTGGAAGGTTTTTTAATTAATTTTAAACCTAAAATAAATTTATGGTGAAAGTCTTTAATTTAGAAGCAAGATTTATTATTTAAAAAAATAAAAAATAAAAAATAAATTTAAGTGCCAAACTAGTAAGCATATTTTGATCTAATAATATTTGTATTTTAATGGAGATAGAAATTAAAATAATATAAAGGGATAATAAATTAGAGCCTTTTGGTTAGATATATATATATAAAACAAAGGATCAATTATTTAGAGTTTTGTTTGGATATATATATATAGAGAGCAACCCTAGTTTTCCTAACAAAAACCCTAACCCTTATTATAATTGTTTTGCACAACACTTTCCACATGTAGTAGCAACCACGGGAAGAAGAGAGAGAGAGAGAGAGAGAGAGAGAGAGAGAGATTTCCTGCACCCTTGTGTCTCAACAACTCTCTAAGGTATTAATCAATCTATTCTTGTTCTATTATAATATGTTGTTTACATAGTTATGGTGCTTATGGTTGTTGTGAGTTGGTCGAGGAAAAAGGAATGGATTGGCTGATGGGGATCGGATTCTAGAAATTTTAATTGAATTCATAATGTTGCTCCTAAGAATATTAATTTGCCAGCAAACTTTAAAAATCAAGAAATTTTATCAAACGAATGAATTTTGAAATGAAATTTTTACAGTAGATTAATTACATATTGAATTGCATATCTGATTTTTTTCATAATTTTTGGCAGTCAAAATCCATATAAACTGATGCGTTCAAATCTGTCCAGAAAATTGGTTTTAAACAGTAATTTCGGGAGTGTTGTTCTTTTTGGGTATAAATCTAAAAATTATCAAATCAGTGTCATTAGAACCGGTTACGAGTCTAGTTTCATACGCTTTTGGCCTTGCCTTGATTGCTCATGTATACCAAGAGAACCGTCAATTTCTTTAAAGTGCTGCAGGAAACAATCTGTTTGGATATTATTAGTTGTAGATAATTATTTTGATAAGCAAATCAAGTGAAACCAAATGGATTTGAAACTTAGGATATATTAGTTGATATCTGGAGGTTTTTGGAATTTTTCGAATAGCGTGGAGTGGGTTTTGTAATTTTCAAAGTTAGCAAATAGATTGGAAAAACTTGTTTAAAACTCTGTTTTATCTTAAAGTTATTTTTGGTTAAGTTTCGATCGGAACCCATGTCTTGGGTGATTTTAGACCTTGAAGAACATGAACTTAGGTAATATTTAAGAGTAACGGTGAGTTGGGTTGAGCCGTGTTAGTGCGCTTTAGTTTGGGGTTACTTAGTTCTTATTCTTTAGTATTTTTAAATTAGTAGTGACATGTAGTTTTCATACATGGTTCAGGGAACTAGTTGGACTTTTATACTCTATTCGAGGATTATATTATTTCGGTTTCAGGTGATTAGTTTCATGTTACATATTTTTATAAATGTTCCCCTATCCTGAACTGTTGGAAAATTAAATTGTTGTTTCATGACTAAATTGTTTTGATAAATTATTATATTATCAATTGAATCAAATTATTTCTAAAACATGTGTGAACTTGGCATACTTTTAGGTTTTTATTTTTGGCAATCCCGTTTGAACAAAACTCCTTTCAGTTGTACTTATTTTCGCACTTTCTATTTCAGTGAGGCTATGAGTGTTTAGATGCGAATCCAACCCGAATTGTGCCTTACAGAGAAGTTTGTGATGTTAATGCTTTCAAGATTGCCACTTCGCTGATTAAGACGGGAATCGAGCTGCCTAGTCAGCTCACGAGGGTCTAAGAGGTAGCGCCCCTTGGCGGGTCCGGGACAGCGCCCCCGAAGCAAAATACAAAATTACATTCGAAGTTGCATGTCCGCCCTTGCTCGCTCGAGCGAAGGCTGCGTCTGGCAAAAAACCTAAGAATGATGATTTTACGCTCGAGCGCAGGTTGTTTGGCTCGAGCGAAGCCACTTATGGAAAACACACGTTTTTGGTTCCTTGCTCGAGCGAGAGAGTCTTCGCTCGAGCGAGCTTCGCGATTCATATTTCTATAAGTACATGTTTCTGTCAGATTTTAGGATTACTTCTTCAGATCTTCTTTTTGGATATTAAAGTTTATATCTGGGGATATTTTACTAGTTTTCTTTGATGTTTAATTGAGTATTTAACTCATGAGTTGAGAAGAATACATCAAAGGTTCGTTTGTTCATTCTATACAAAAGAGAGAGTTGTTCTTCGATGGATTTTGAAGGATTTGAGCCTGAAGCTTTGGTGGATTCTGGAGTGGCTCATCGTCATGACAATTTCGAGGTGAAGACGGGGTTGGAAGAGACACATAGGGGTTGGTTCAATTTGGGCGTGGATTCGCTAGGTAATTGAGAGTATACCTGTGTAATTCTTTTATATCTTCTTAGTGGATTGTTTTGTGGCTGTTGCCCGTGATTTTTTATCACAATTGGAGGTGCTCCAATTGTGATTTTTCCACGTAAAATCGTTGTATCAATTTGTCATGATTGTTTGATTGTGATTGTTATTTACTGCTTAAAATTGATACATAATCACAAATCAACATCTAGGGGATTTCTAGATTTTTCACATACTGTAAACTATTTGTTTTAGTCTCATGTTTATAATGATGAACTACCATATTTTGCGAAACTGATGTGTATTGA
>JAPPVO010007734.1:0-12467 GCA_030407325.1 Camellia japonica | reverse complement strand
TTTACCTATCATTTTCCGTTGTTGAGTCTTTTTCGCTGTGTTCAGTTGTAGGCTCAATACCCGGTCGAGAACTCATTTTCTCAATTTCAAAAATGATTTGTTGTGTGCTCAGAGTGCTGTGCCATTCTCCACATTTGTGCAAAAAAAAAAAGAAGGGGAATTTGTTCTTTCAAAAACTGCAAGGTTTAACCCAGATCATGTGCGAACAGTAAAATCAGGATCTATCTGAAGCTATATAGGTTCCACACTGCAAAGCAAAAGGAAAGAGGGAAAATCGAAGCATCTGAGTGTGTTTCACCTCCAACAAATTCCGTGGGATGTACCCCTTCAAGCCTTGTCAATGCTCCGAAATATGGGTGTGCCTCTACCTCAAGCTCAAAATGTTTCTGCAGAAGTATCAAATCATGTCTCCGATGCGTAGCTCATTGTCAGTTTGCATGCACGAGTCGTATCCTTTTGGAATCTATTGTGACTCCTCCGAGAGGTAAATCGGAGGTTGCGTTTGAATTGGTCTCGTTAAGGCGTGTATTTCCTTATTCAACTTTTTATTTCAAACACACTGTTGAGATTGCATCGAATATGCATTGATTATTGTGCACAGAATGTGTATACACACTCGTCCACTTGCATTATGCTGCATGTTCCAATTGCATTGTTATGCACCCACTTCATTTGCATCGTGATGCACATCCCAGTTGCATTGTTATGCACTCATTTCACTTGCGCTGTCACGCATGTTTCGCCCACATTGTTGTGCGCCTTTTTACTTGCATTGTTGCTCGTTCCTCTCTCGCGTGTACTACGCTGAGAGGCCTTTCTCTTTCCTCTCTCGCGTGTACTACGCTGAGAGGTTTCTTTTCTCTTTGCCTTTCTTTCCTCTCTCGCGTGTACTACGCTGAGAGGTTCCTTTTTGCCTTTCTCTTTCCTCTCTCGCGTGTACTACGCTGAGAGGCCTTTCTCTTTCCTCTCTCGCGTGTACTACGCTGAGAGGTTTCTTTTCTCTTTGCCTTTCTTTCCTCTCTCGCGTGTACTACGCTGAGAGGTTTCTTTTTGCCTTTCTCTTTCCTCTCTTGCGTGTACTACGCTGATGAGGTTTCTCTTTGCCTTTCCTTTTTCTCTTGCGTGTACTACGCTGAGAAATTTTATTCTTCTTCTGCTGAGAAATTTTATTCTTCTTCTGCTGAGAAATTTTATCTTTCTTCTCTCGCGTGTACTACGCTGAGAAGTGTTACTCTTTCCTCTCCTGTGTACGATACGCTGAGAGATGTTGTGCTTGAGACTCCGGGTATTCTCGGTAGTCACTTTTAGCCTTCTCCGCGTGAGAAACCGTGAGAATTGCTTAATTCCCTTTCATCCTTTCTGCATGAGATGTAGTTTGGCTCGAGTTTACTTGCTTGCATAGCATTCGCTTAAAATGTTGTATTTATTTTGCATAATTGCTTCATTATAGCTCTCTTCGCATGATCATGAGTAATAACCGGCTTCGCGTAGCGTATAAGTCCAATTGTCAAACCGGCTTCGCGTAGCGTGTAAGTCCAATTATCAAAATCTTCCTGCATATCATTTGCATTTTGCCCCTGCCTGCGGGCACGCCTGCGGGCATACATTTATCTGTTCATCTTGTATGATTGTCTCAGTCTTCGGCCTTGTCAAAAATGGGTCGTCTTGGGCTTTGACATTCACTCCCGTCATTGTGACTTCCGAGTTCTGTCAAAGAGGGGCAACTGTAGACACCCCATTTTTGACCGACCTTAAGACTTAGACGTCACCGATTGAGCGCTCGGTGATGTCGCATACTGTGCTCGTTCAGAAGTCTCAGAGTCGCGGCCGTGCGCCCCGCCTCCGGACTTCCGAACCTTCTTCTGTGCCTTGTCTCGGTTTGCGAACCAGACTCGGTTTTCTCTGTTTTCTTTCCTGAGGGAAGGGAGTGGTCCTGTAGACCATCTCTCGGTGGCCGTGCGCTACTTTTCGTGGCCGTAGGCCATTTTGCCCATTTCGGAGCCCGGTTCCCGGTTTTCGGAGCCGTCAGGCCGTGTGCCTCGGTTCGGGACCGCCCAACCGTCTCCGATTCCTCCGGTTTTTGGCATGTACCTCTGTTTCATCATTCCAAGGCACCCTGGGGTCGCAGATACCCACTTCGTGGCCGTATGCCACTTTCGGTGCTTATAGCCGGTTTTCGGGCCCCGAACCTCGCGGTTTGGCCCCCGAGCATTCATTTCGCATCGGTTTTCTCCGATTTTTGGCATGTACCTCTGTTTCATCATTCCAAGGCACCCTGGGGTCGCAGATACCCACTTCGTGGCCGTATGCCACTTTCGGTGCTTATAGCCGGTTTTCGGGCCCCGAACCTCGCGGTTTGGCCCCGAGCATTCATTTTGCATCGATTTCTGTTCATTCTTGGCAGGTACCTCTGTTTTATCATACCGAGGAACACTGGGGCCTCTGATGCCCACTTCGTGGCCGAACGCCACTTTTTATTTAGAGCAAAATATCTAGATATTTTGATAGATATTTAGAGCAAAATATCTAGATATTATTTCCACCTTTTTGGCCCTCCTTTTGACCTCTCTTTTGGCCATAAAAACCAGCAGCTCCCAGCTGGTTTTGAGGTTAGAAAAATCCCTTGAGAGCTCCATACATGCATCTCCTCCATTCCTCTCTTCCAAAAAGCTTCAAACATCCAAGTTTTGCTTCCATTCCTTCATCAACTCCAAGCACAACCAACACCACCTCCATTTCAGCAGCAAGGGAGTAATTTTCAGAGGTTAGGGATCAACAAATTCAAGCCAAGAAGCAAAGAAAGCTTGATCTTCAAGGGTAAGTCACCAATTCCCCTTTTCTTGCATTTTTTTGCTTCAAATTTCTACCCTACTTGTGATCTGTTTTGGGCTCTGACCCCTTCTGGTTTTAGGCTTATTTTGAGCCCATCTACGACTTTGTAGAAGGGCTCAACCCTGTTTGGTGTCTCCTTCATACACTTGCTTCAATATCACTCTTTATGCCATTAATTTGCATGCTTTGTTTGGCTTTTGAGTGATCTGATTTCGAGCATACTATATACTGTGAGTGGGCTTATTTTGAGCCCCTCTTCAACATTGAAGAAGGGCTCAACCATGTTTGGCTTCTCTATCATGCACTTCCTTTGAAATTCTTCCATTTTACCGTAAAATTGCATGAGTTAATTAGCCTATTTGTGATCTGAGTTGGAGTATGAAACCTACTGATATTGTGCTCATTTTGAGCCCCTCTTCAACATTGAAGAAGGGCTCAACCATGTTTGCCTCCTCTATCATACACTTGCTTTGAATCCATGTTCTATGCCTATCTTGCATGCTTTGTTAGACTATTTTGGCTTCTGTTTTTGGCCTTCATCAGGCCTTTAAGGAGTCTTATTTTGGTCCATAATCATGCTTTGTGAAGGGTCTTAAGCCATTTGGTAATTGGTTTTAGTACTTGCTTTGAAATTCTTCAAATTTACCGTAAAATTGCATGTTTGTTTAGGCCATTCTAGCTTCTGTTTCTGGCCTTCATCAGGCTTGTGAAGTGTCCTATTTTGGTCTATTCTTCAAGTTTTATTAAGGGTCTTAAGTTGTTTGGTCATTGCTTATGATACCTCTCTTTATAAACCTCTTTTGACCCTTATTTTGCATGCTATGTATTGTATATCTACACACTGAATTTGGGGATCTCATCTTCTGTAAAAATGCATATTTGTAGTCCCTCTCTAATGTTGTAGAACTGATTTTTTGGGTTTGAGCATTGTAGATATCACTTGCTTTGTAAATCCTCTCTTTTTCCGTATTTTTGCAAGCTATTGTTGTCATATCTATGCTTACAATTTGGCCATGTTTTGTACTGGAAAGATGCTATTTTTGCGGCTGCCTTGCTACTGTTTTTGCTGTCATGTGTCAATTTTGCATGTATAGCATAGCTGTAGGCCATTTCGGGGGCTAAATATCACATTTCGGGAACATTCTGGGCATCGGGTGCATTTTTATCATCATTTTGAGGCTGTTTTCCCTTCATTTAGTTGCTGGAATTTAGTTCGCATGCTTGCATATCATTTCCCGTGCCATTTCATGCCTTCGGGCCATGCCTCGGTTTGCGTGCCCGTGGGCACGCATTTCGAGGCACCCCTGTTTTATCCGACGGCATCTGATGTGAGTGTGGCTGAGGTCCACTCATGTTAGTGTAAGCCCAATTTGCATTTTCCATGTCATTTGCATTGCGTATGCCACCGCCTCGGTTTGCGCGCCCGCGGGCACGCATTTCGAGGCAGCTCATTTTCATTCCACGGCATCTGATGTGAGTGTGGCTGAGGTCCACTCATGTCAGTATAAGCCCAATTTGCATTTCCATCTCATTTTATCATTGTCTCGGTTTACGTGCCTGTGGGCACACATTTCGAGGCACTTCGGTTTTATCCGATTTACATTTTTATCATCGCTTCGGTGTGCGTGCCTGTGGGCACACATTTCGAGGCACTTCGGTTTTATCCGATTTCCATTTCATCATCGCCTCGGTATGCGCGCCTGTGGGCACACATTTCGAGGCACTTCAGTTTTATCCGATTTCCATTTTATCATCGCCTCGGCGTGCGTGCCTGTGGGCACACATTTCGAGGCACTTCGGTTTTATCCGATTTGCATTCCACATCATCGCCTCGGTGTGCGTGCCTGTGGGCACACATTTCGAGGCACTTCGGTTTTATCCGATTTGCATTTCACATCATTTTCTCGGTATGCGTGCCCGTGTGCGCGCATTTCGAGGCACCTCATTCTCATAGCATTGTGCATGCTAGAACTGTATATTAGTTGCATTTCATGCATATCATGCATATTGCACGGGAAACGAGGCACGTTTCGTACTCCGAGTGACGAAACGGGTCTCAATTCCCAAGTCACCGACACTCCGGATTACCCATGATGGAGTTAGGTCTTAGTTATAGCATTCATCCGCATTGTACCCTATATTGAGTTGTGCAATCCGATTCCTCGGCCATCATGCATCGATATGCGTGATTGGTGGCACGAGAATCGAGGCATGCATATATTTGTGAAATACATTGCTATGCCCTTTTCCTGCTCTCTGTTGCAGCAAAATCAAGGATCAGCAACTTTTCAGAGTCGGGCACGCATTTCAAGAAACACTGCGAACAGAGGCTGAATCGGGCATCCCAGTGGATTTCCGCGCAAAGGCAGTTCAGCATACATCATTCATCAGAAGCGAGGCAGCCCCCGGCTTGCAAACCGATTTACAGCTTTCTTAGTTTAATTGCTAATTACTTAGAAATCTGTAATATTCTTTTATTTCGGACTGTATTATTATTTATTCGGACCCTCTGCGCGAGGGCATAACTGTAATAAGTGTGGGTGAGTGTGATGTATGTCTTCCAACCCCCATTTCTTTCTCCCTTTTATTTACCCGCTTACGATGGTTAGATATAGGGCATATTTCAATTAGCATTCAGTATGAAGCATGTTTGCATCATTCATCTGTTTTGCATGCACCGGGCTCGGCGCATCATACAAACTGCATTTGTATTTCAATTCCAAATTGAATACATGTTAGCTGTAGCATTCCATATCCATGTTTAGGAATAGCGAGCCTGCTATAGTTGCATTTTGCATGTGTTGCATTAGGCATTCTGTATACTTAGGATCCATGCATGATTTCTAATCGGTTCCTGTTTTGGCTTGGAGTACTAGGTGAGTTTTATGCTTTAGCATCCTTGCATGCGTGTGAGTGTTGCCATGATAGCATGCTTACCATGAGGCTATGTGCTTATGTGATATATCTGCCTTGAATGCCTG
Organism: Camellia japonica; assembly: GCA_030407325.1. Classification (NCBI taxonomy): domain Eukaryota; kingdom Viridiplantae; phylum Streptophyta; class Magnoliopsida; order Ericales; family Theaceae; genus Camellia; species Camellia japonica. The sequence continues at coordinate 6,654 of JAPPVO010007734.1, read as the reverse complement.
TGGGTGGAGGTTGAGTTACTTGAATTGGGACGAATCATTGACCGTTTGTTTTAAGCCCACTAGATAGTGGCAAAATCTTGTTTTCTAAGCCCACTCGAGGGTGGCAAATTCGCGTCTTAGCCTACCTGCGGGTAGCACCATCAAACCATTTTCAAACAAACAAACATGAAGTGTTTCTGTTCCAATTCAGGTGGCCCAGTCTATACTTATTTGCTGCGAGCATCACATAGTAACCTAGGCTAATAATCGGAATAAGAGCATACAAGGTTTTCAAAATAAGATATCATGGTTAGTAGAGGCCGGTCTTTGACCGGGCGAGCGGGGGTGCTCACGATGTGACCTTCCCCAATCGTACCCAAGTTCCCGAGCCAACTTTGGTGATGACGGACACGTGGCCTTTGGCACCGAGTCAGGGTTTCCTAAATTTCCCATTTTAAAAATATTTAGGTGGCGACTCTGTTATCTGGCAAAGCAGTCCATGTTTGGCACTTCTTTCAAAAATCGTTTTCTCAAAACGATTTGCGGATTTGGACTCTTTGGTTCAAGATTAAGAACCGTGACATTTGAGTCCTTGAATTGTAGTGACCCCAATATGAACAGAACGGGACTTAACACCTCCCGGGGCGTTCGGGGGACGTCTACACACACGTGCACCAAGTTTACACTGGACCACTCAAAACACACTGACGCATCACGCGCCGTAGTTTACGGTAAGCACACCGGTACCCGGTTTCTGTTTGAATCTGAAAGACTTGCACGCATGCTAGATTTGTACTGACTTTAACTGTTTCTTCGAAACTGTACATTTCATATTGCTTTGCAACTATTTGCTTGAAAACAGGGAGATTCCTATGCCATCCGCGGGTATGGGAATGTCGCGGCTCGAGATTGGTACTTGGAGTTTCCCGAGGCGGTTCGACGCATCGTGGACGATGCGGGTTTCAGTTCCTTTTGCAGGGGACTTTCCAGGCTCTGCGCCTGCAGACCTCTCCTTGCCGCCTTGGCAGAGAGGTGGTGGGACACCACCGACTCTTTCCATCTATCCGCAGCGGGAGACATGACGATGACTCCCTATGACTTTTCGGTGCTCACCGGCATCGGGGTAGGGGGTGATCCGATCCCCTTTGACACCGACATGGACGAGTGGATCGCCGCTCAGATCTACTTGCTTGGTGAGGTGCCACCTCTAGCTCGTCCAGGCTTTGTCCGCTACTCCTGGTTTGAGGTGCAGTTCAGAGTGCAGCCTGCGTTGGTGGCGGCGGCTCCGATGACCGAGGCGGCTGTAGAGCAGTACGCACGCGGCTTTCTGATGTTTTTGTTAGGGACGACCCTCTTCGCCGACCGGGCGAACACCGTGCCTCTCTGCCTTCTCAGCGCACTGGTGGACGTCCAGGACCTCCTGCGATATGACTGGGGCGGCGCCGCTCTGGCCACCCTCTACGGCTACATGAGCTCAGTCTCTCGTGGCAGCGGGCAGTTGCTCGGGGGCTACTGGCGGGCTTGGGAGGTATGTCTTCTTTTCTGCTTTATATTTCTGCTCTACATACTTTCTGTATTCTGTACTGTACACACTGTAGTCTGCTTTACATTTGCTGTATACTGTACACACGGCACACACATACTCTGCTTTACACTTGCTGTATACTGTACACACGGCACACACACACTTTGCTTTACACTGACTGTACACTGCTCACACTGTACACACATACTCTGCTTTACATTTGCTGTATACTGTTCACACTGTACACACATACTCTGCTTTTACATTGCACAACACACGGCTCTGCTATTTCTGCTTTTTATTCTGTATTCTGCTTTATCTGATAAATGCACTGGTATTTATCTTGCAGTTGTGGGTTTACGCCTACTTCCCTAGGCTCGCTCCTGTACCCGATGCAGAGACCCCTCTGGTCGTTCCTTTCTCACGCCGCTTCGACGGGAGGTGCGTGCGGAGGCCCCGGGAGACCTTCAGCTTCTTCCGCCGCTACTTTGACACCATCACCCCTGCCGAGGTATGTTTTACTTGAAGTTCATTTAAGCTTCGTCTTTTCACTGTATATTAGCAATAACAGTAGGTAACACACTGTATTTCAATTTCAGATCACCTGGCAGCCTTGGGCTCCACTGCCAGCCGTGGCGCAGGATCGGTTTGCTGGCGCCATCGATACCTCGCGTTACCAGATTTTGCTGGAGGGCCCGGTCTGTCGGGCTTGGTACCTAGGCGAGCGCTTGTTGCGTCAGACCTTAGGGTTACCTGAGCAGATAGTCCCGGTACACCCTCCCGAGCATATGCGGGATACGGAGAGGTTCACCGCCGAGCAGATGACGGACTACACCATCGGCTGGGAGGCAGACGGCTTCAGAGGCGAGGGCGATTACTCAGAGTACGTCCGGACCTTCATCATGCGGCCGTTGAGTGGTGGTCGCCGAGCTGAGAGAGAGAGACCTGCGGCGCCGGCGGCCGGAACAGGAGTAGGAGGAGGAGCGCCGAGGAGGGCTCGAGTTCGCGGCAGGGGCGGGGTTCAGAGGGGACGGGGGGCCGGTTGGCCTGCTCTGCCCACTATGCTGACATACAGAGGGCAGGGTGGGGAGACCTTTCAGATCCCCTTTGCTCCTCCCCCGGCTGGTCATGAGTTAGCCGGTATTCCCGACTTGCCTCTGGTATGTATCACTTCATTTCGTATCTTGTGTTGTCATTCCATTTCAGTTTATTCGATATTTCACAGAATACTGATGCATCTGATACTTTTGCAGGCATCCTCCGAGTACACCCGGCAGTCCGTGGAGTTGAATGCCTCCATGATGGGGATGCTGCAGCGGACCTTCGACATCTTGGCTCTTTACAGCATTCCGGTATGTCTTCTCTGACTGTTTCATACAATCTGATGTACTGCGCAAAACCTGATAACTGCTCACGGCACTCACACACTGTATTCATACACTGCATTCTGCACTGATAAACTGCTCACGGTGTTCACATACACTGTACTCATACACTGCATTCTGCACTGATTCATCTGTTCTCAGTATTCACATACACTGTACTCATGCACTACATTCTGCACTAATTAACTGCTTACGGCATTCACATACACTGTACTCATACACTGCATTCTACACTGATTCACTGCTCAATATACTGATGCATTTGTCTTTTCAAGCTGTTTCAGCCTCCCTTCCAGATTCCCCCGGTGGGTGGCACTCCAGCTGGACCTCCCATTTTTACTCGGGATGGCAGAGCATATCCTCGTACCAGAGGGGGGCGCGTTCATGTCGGGAGTAGCTCGCGGGCTCCAGTTCCAGATGACGAGTCTGAGGAGGAGGCGGAGTCATCCGAGGAGGAGGCCGGGGCAGCTCGGGCTCGGGCTCGGATAGTGACACTTCTGGTGATGCTCCTGGACTTCTGCCCAGGAAGAGGGCGAGGACAGATCCCCGGCACGAGGCCATTGATGATGCTGATGACCCAGACTTTTGCTGTTTTTTTTTCTTATTCTTTTCTTATTCTTTTCTCTTTTGTTGGTAGATAGAGTATTTTGTACTGCCGCAGGCAGATTTTGTTTCCAAAACTTATGTACTTGAAAAGATGATATGAAATGAAACAAACTTTTGTCTAAAAAAGTATTTACATTCGTGTATATTTCATACCCTGCACTGCATTGCATCATATTACACCTCAAATGTAAATGATATTGATCTGTTGTCTGAAAATTGAGCATTTGCACTATGATAATCGGATAACCAACCAACTAACAGCAAACAACTCGTACAAACCACTACTCAACCTGGACACACAACCCATACTCTGCTGGGATTAGTCTGCATGCAGCCCATAACACAGCACTCGGTCCATTCTGCACACAGCAAACCCTGAACAAATAACCCAATCTGACAAGACGGATCACAAAACTGAAACGGTTGAAGTTGAAACTCACTCGGATGTCCCAAATTTCCTTTTCTTTCTCTTGCTTCGCACGAATGTAGAGAATGGCACATCATCCTGAGCACAAACGATCAATCTTTGGAAACGGGGTTTCACAACCGGGGTATCGAGCCTACAACTGAACACAGTGGAAAGGACTCAAGTGAAGAAAATAAAAGGCACACGACCTAAACACAACGAGATACACTCGGAAAAGACTCAAAGCTAAATTGAGACCGACAAATCAAAGGACACGACACACGGACGTGCTTGAAAACAAAAGACCTTGAGGAGCCAATTCCTACGGGCAGGTTTCCCACCCTTTCTGATTTGTGTGATTCTCACGCCACTCGGCCCTCAAGCTCGGTTTTTCTCTCAAAACCCTCTTGTTCACTTTTCTCTCGACTTACACCTCTCTATTCTTTATTCTCTCATTTTTCATCCCTCCCCAGGGTGATTGATGGATGAATAGGAAGCGGTGGATTCATGCCGAATACAGCTAGCTCACGGCTATTTCTTCTGATAGATAAAGTGCTTTCCTGGCAGGCGTGTTGATGACAAGGGAGAGACAGAACACCTGACTCAAACTGTGCCCCTAGTTCATTACTTTGACCATTTTTTTTTTTCTTTCTAAAACAGTTTTGATCAAAATGAACGTCAGATTAACATGCTTGTTCAATTTTTGATTTGAAAATCATGCGAATCAGGCTGTGGCGCACTGAAAATTCTCCTTTTGGGTCCAAACATGGTCCTATTTTGAAAAATGAAATAGTTTTCGAGAAAATAAGTCAACTTCAGTGAAAATTTTCAAAAACTATTTTTGCAAACAGTGAACGCTCAACGAGCGTAGAACTTACCCTCGAGATATGCAACCTCGGATCGGAGGCAATGGGAAATTGCCCCTGGCTTAAAGGGGGATAAGGCAACGGAAAGTTGCCCCTAGTTTGGGTGGTAACTCAGGGCAACTTATGGCACTGTATGGCAACGGAAGTTGCCCCTTGCTTGGATGATGCCGCGGCCATTGTAAGCCAGTCCTTGTTGATGACGATCGGACCCTCAGTCGCGGAGGAGCCGAAGACGGTTTGAATCAATATATGGACACAGTCACCTGGAAGGTGTTGGGTTTGGGCTTTAAGAGGAAGTTAATCACGTAGCTCCCGGTTGCTTGTAATTGAGACTCTGGATTCGGAGGAGGCAAAGGTGATCAAAACCATGACATGGACTGAGACGCTATGGAAGCGTTGGGGGCTGGACTTCAAGATGAAGTTGCCTACGTATCCCAAACATGGGAATCAAGCCTTACGTAGTTCCGGTTAAGGTACACTCGGGTATTTTAACCTTCACTTTTCAGGCTCTTACTTTTGCCAAGGCGCCCAATGCGGGTTTTCGACCTTGCGAGCTATGTTTTTCTTCTTTTTATTTTCTTATTTTCTTTTCTTTTGCATTTTCATTTCTTTTCCTTTGCTATTTTTGGTTCTTTTTCTTTTTTTTGCTTCTTTTGTATTTTTCTTTTTTGTCTTTTCTTTTCTTTGCTCTAACTTTTGCCTGGACCGCCCTTCCGGGTTTTCGGCCCAGCGAGCCTCTCAAAGGGTAAAAGTTAGCAAGCCCATGCCAAATGGTTTTTGAATGGAAGCCCTCTGTATCCGGGAGAGCGGCTGTTGGGTTGATTTGCAGGAAAAGTCCATCACGGTTGCTTCTCGAGCTTTGCTTGGTGGATCTGATCTCCCTGATCTGACTTTGAGGCCTCTTGCTCGAGGCTGCTTCAAAATGGGCCACACAGGCGTTTCATGGCACTGTTCAATGTTCTGAACGGATTCCGGTTCACAACAGGTAAATCGAATTTTGAGGCCGAGAGCGATCCTGGGCTACACAATCTCAAGAGCGATTCCACACAAGTCTTCGCGAGACTGCGCAAAATATTTTTTTTGAAAGTTTTTTTAGAAAGCGACAAATCGCTCGTGCTGAAGATAGTGTGGAACTAGTCTGGATCAGGCCAGGGTCCTTCTCAGTACTCACGCCGACAAGCATGATTTCATTCATGAAAAGCTTAGCATGCGTTTCTTTTTTCTCAAAATGATCAAAATTTTACAAAACTCGAGGAATTACTTCCTCTTCGTTTTCATCACCACAGTGTTTGAAAAGGGTTTATGAAAAGCTTAGGTCATCATAACAATGTTCAAAGCACGAGAGAGCAGGCGGTACGCACTGTCGTTCCATTCACACCCTCTGGCACGGCTAACTCGAATAGCAACAAATATGACACATGATGGCCACAGCTGTTTCATTCAGATTTGTTGGCATAACTGGCTCCCTGACAGAAACAGACTCAAAAAGCAAAAACGACTGTTTATAAGATAAAACGGTGTTTGAGGCAACAACCCCGAAATCACCATGGTACTCTATACAAGAGGGACTGACTCATTACAATTAGACAGACCCTTAAGCAAAAGGAATGTCTCAAAACAATGAGACAGGCTCAAGACAAAACAGAAGACTGACTCGACACCCAAGTCAGCATTTACAGAAATTAATAGGTGCCCAAAAATGCGTGCCAAACGCCACATCCAAAAATGCACCAAGCATGCCCACAGGCGGTTCACCTTCTGATTACATACTCGCAGTATCTGTGTCCTCAAAATCCAAGAACTCCGTAGTGACTGACTTGGCGAGGTGGGTGGGGAGGATAACCTCGTTGTCAATCAGATCCTGCACCTCGTGACGGAGGCGAAAAC
>JAPPVO010007733.1:0-39507 GCA_030407325.1 Camellia japonica | reverse complement strand
TATATTTATTTATAATTTTTTCTTCATTTCATACAATAATGATATTTTAAGATTTAAAAAGGTGAATTATTTGAATAATACACCGACTTCGTTTGGGAAGTGCGTCAGCTTTAGTGCGAACTAGGAAGGTGACGCATCTCTCCAAATATAACTGTTTTTTTCAGTAGGAAATAATACAAAGAACTCTAAATCTTTATCTTTTTCCTTTTCAGTTTGTATGACCTCCCTCCTTCCCTTTAATCATTCCATTTGCTTCTCTTTTTTTTTTTTTTTCCTTTTCAACGTATGGATCATTTATCACAAAATTAAGTAATATACATTCATTTATAATTTTTTTATTCATTTCATACAATAATGATATTTTCATATTTAAAAAGGTTAATTATTTGAATAATACACCGGCTTCGCTTGGGAAGTGCGTCAGCATTATTGCAAACTAAGAAGGTGTTGCATCTCTCCAAATTTTACCCTCGTTTTTAGTAGGGAATAATACAGAGAATTCTAAATCTTTTTCCTTTTCAGTTTGTATGACGTCCCTCCTTCCCTCTAATCATTCCATTTGCTTTTTTTTTTTTTTTCCTTTTTAACATATGGATCACTTATCAAAAAATTAAGAAATATACATTTATTTATAATTTTTTTATTCATTTCATACAATAATGATATTTTCATATTTAAAAAGGTGAATTATTTGAATAATACACTGGCTTCGTTTGGGATGTGCGTCAGCATTAGTGCAAACTAGGAAGATGACGCGTCTCTCCAAATTTTACCCTCTTTTTCAGTATGAAATAATACAGAGAGCTCTAAATCTTTATTTTTTTCATTTTCAGTTTGTATGACCTCCCTCATTCCCTTTAATCATTCCTTTTGTTTTTTTTTTTGTTTTTTTTTTCCTTTTTAACATATGGATTATTTATCAAAGAATTAGGTAATATACATTTATTTCTAATTTTTTTATTCATTTCATACAATAATGATATTTTTATATTCCAAAAGGTGAATTATTTGAATAATACTCCAGCTTTGTTTGGGAAGTGTTTTAGCATTAGTGCAAACTAGGTAGGTAACGCATCACTCCAAATTTTACCCCCTTTTTTAGTAGGAAATAATACAGAGAACTCTAACTCTTTATCTTTTTCCTTTTCGGTTTGTATGACCTCCCTCATTCCCTTTAATCATTCCATTTGCTTTTTTTTTTTTTTTTCCTTCTTAACTTATGGATCATTTATGAAAAAATTAAGTAATATACATTTATTTATAATTTTTTTATTCATTTCATACAATAATGATATTTTCATATTTAAAAAGTGAATTATTTGAATAATACACCAGCTTCGTTTCGGAAGTGCGTCAGCATTAGTGCAAATTAGGAAGGTGACGCATCCCTCCAAATTTTAAGCACTTTTTCAGTCGGAAATAATACAGAGAACTCTCATCTTTTTCCTTTTCAGCTTGTATGACCTCCCTCCTTCCCTTTAATCTTTCCATGTGCTTCCCCCCCCCCTTTTAACATATGGATCATTTATCAAAAAATTAGGTAATATACATTTATTTATAATTTTTTTATTCATTTCATACAATAATGATATTTTCAAATTTAAAAAGGTCAATTATTTGAATAATACACCGGTTTCGTTTGGGAAGTGCGTCAGCATTACTACAAACAAGGAAGTTGACGCATCTCTCCAAATTTTATCCTCTTTTTCAGTAGGAAATAATACAGAGAGCTCTTAGTCTTTATCTTTTTCCATTTCAGTTTGTATGACCTGCCTCCTTCACTTTAATCATTCCATTTGCTTTTCTTTTTTTTTTTTTTCCTTTTTAACATATGGATCATTTATCAAAAAATTAAATAAAATACATTTATTTATAATTTTTTATTCATTTCATACAATAATGATATTTTCTTATTTAAAAAGGTGAATTATTTGAATAATACACTGTCTTCGTTTTGAAACTGCGTCAGCACTAGTGCAAACTAGGAAGGTGACGCATCTCTCCAAATTTTACTCTCTTTTTCAGAAGGAAATAATACAGAAAACTCTCAATCTTTATCTTTTTCCTTTTCTGTTTGTATGACCTCCCTCATTCCTTTAGTCATTCCATTTGCTTTTTTTTTTTTTTCCTTTTTGACAAATGGATCGTTTATAAAAAAAATTAAGTAATATACATTTATTTATAATTTTTTTATTCATTTCATACAATAATGATATTTTCATATTTAAAATGGTGAATTATTTGAATAATACAATGGCTTCGTTTGGGAAGTGCATCAGCATTATTGCAAACTTGGAAGGTGACGCATCTCTACAAATTTTACCTCCTTTTTTAGTTGGAAATAATACCGAGAACTCTCAATCTTTTTCTTTTTCTTTTAAATTTGTATGACCTCCCCCCTTCCCTTTAATCATTCCATTTGCTTCTTTTTTTTTTTTTCGTTTTTAACTTATGGATCATTTATCAAAAAATTAATCAATATACATTTATTTATAATTCTTTTATTCATTTCATACAACAATGATATTTTCATAATTAAAATGGTGAGTTATTTGAATAATACACCGGCTTCACTTGGGAAGTGCGTCAGCGTTAGTGCAAACTAGGAATGTGACGCATCTCCCCAAATTTTGCCCTATTTTTCAGTAGAAAATAATACAGAGAACTCTCAATCTTTTTCTTTTCCCTTTTCAGTTTGTATGACCTCCCTCCTTCCCTTTAATCATTCCATTTGCTTTTTTTTTTTTTTTTTTTTTGGAGTCCTTTTTATCATATGGATCATTTATCAAAAAATTAAGTAATATATATTTATTTATAATTTTTTTATTCATTTCATACAAGAATGATATTTTAATATTTAAAAAGGTGAATTATTTGAATAATACACCGGCTTCGATTGGGAAGTGCGTCAGCATTAGTGCAAACAAGGAAGGTGTCGCATCTCTCCAAGTTTAACCCTATTTTTTAGTAGGAAATAATACAGAGAACTCTAAATTTTTATAATTTTTTATAAAAATTATAAATTTTTATAATTTTAGTAGGAAATAATACATTTCTTTATAATTTTTTTATTCATTTCACACAATAATGATATTTTTATATTTAAAAAGGTGAATTATTTGAATAATACACCGGCTTCGTTTGGGAAGTGCGTCAGCATTATTGCAAACTAGGAAGGTGACGAATCTCTCCAAATTTTACCCTCTTTTTCAATAGGAAATTATACAGAGAACTCTCAATCTTTATCTTTATCTTTTTCCTTTTCCGTTTGTATGACCTCCCGCCTTCCCTTTAATCATTCCATTTGCTTTTTCTTTTCTTTTTTTTTTTTCCTTTTTAACCTATGGATCATTTCTCAAAAAATTAATATACATTTATTTATAATGTTTTTACTCATTTGATACAATAATGATATTTTCATATTTAAAAAAGAGAATTATTTGAATAATACACCGACTTCGTTTGGGAAGTGCGTCAGCATTAGTGCAAACTTGGATGGTGACGCATCTCTCCAAATTTTACCCACTTTTTCAGTAGGAAATAATACAGAGAACTCTCAATCTTTATCTTTTTCCTTTTCAGTTTGTATGACCTCCCTTCTTCCCTTTAATCATTCCATTTGCTTCTTCTTTTTTTTCCTCCACAACATATGGATCATTTATCAAAAATTAAGTAATATACATTTATTTATAATTTTTTTCTTCATTTCATACAATAATGATATTTTTATATTTAAAAAGCTGAATTATTTGAATAATACACTGACTTTGTTTGGGAAGTGCGACAGCATTATTAAAAACTAGGAAGGTGATGCATCTCTCCAAATTTTACCCTCTTTTTCAGTAGGAAATAATACAGAGAACTCTTAATCTTTTTCCTTTTCAGTTTGTATGACCTCCCCCCTTCCCTTTAATCATTCCATTTAATTTTTTTTTCCTTTTTAACAAATTGATCATTTTTCAAAAAATTAAGTAATATACATTTATTTATAATTTATTTATTCATTTTATACAATAATGATATTTTTATATTGAAAAAGGTGAATTATTTGAATAATACACCGGCTTCGTTTGGTAAGTGCGTTAGCATTATTGCAAACTAGGAAGGTGACGCATCTCTCCAAGTTTTACCCTCTTTTTCAATAGGAAATAATACAGAGAACTCTCAATCTTTTTCCTTTTCAGTTTGTTTGTCCTCCCTCCTTCCCTTTAATCATTCCATTTGCTTTTTCTTTTCTTTTCTTTTTTCCTTTTTAACATATGGACCATTTATCAAAAAATTAAGTAATACAAATTTATTTATAATTTTTTTATTCATTTCGAATAATAATGATATTTTCATATTTAAAAAGGTGAATTATTTGAATAATACACCGGCTTCGTTTGGGAAGTGCGTCAGCATTAGTGCAAACTAGGAAGGTGACGCATCTCTTTACCCCTCTTTTTCAATAGGAAACAATACAGAGTACTCTTAATCTTTATCTTTTTCCATTTCAGTTTGTATGACCTCCCTCATTCCCTTTTATCATTTCATTTGCTTTTTTGTTTTTTTTTCCTTTTTAACCTATGGATCATTTATCAAAAATTAAGTAATATACATTTATTTATAATTTTTTTATTCATTTCATAAAATAATGATATGTTCATATTTAAATAGGTGAATTATTTGAATAATACACTGGCTTCGTTTGGAAGTGCGTCAGCATTAGTGCAAACTAGGAAGATGACGCATCTCTCCAAATTTTACCCACTTTTTTAGTAGGAAATAATACAGAGAACTCTCAATCTTTATCTTTTTCCATTTCAGTTTTTATGACCTCCCTCTTTCCTTTAATCATTCCATTTGCTTTTTTTTTTTTTTTACATTTTAACATGTGGATCATTTATCAAAAATTAAGTAATATACATTTATTTATAATTTTTTTATTCATATCATACAATAATGATGTTTTCATATTTAAAAAGGTGAATTATTTAAATAATACACCGGCTTCGTTTGGGAAGTGCCGCAGCATTAGTGCAAACTAGGAAGGTGACGCAACTCTCCAAATTTTACCCTCTTTTTCAGTAGGAAATAATACATAGAACTCTCAATCTTTATCTTTTTCATTTTCAGTTTGTATGACGTCCCTCCTTCCCTTTAATCGTTCCATTTAATTTTTTTTTTCCTTTTTAACATATGGATCAGTTATCAAAAAATTAAGTAATATACATTTATTTATAATTTTTTTTTTCATTTCAAACAATAATGATATTTTCATATTTACAAAGGTGAATTATTTGAATAATATACTAGCTTCATTTGGGAAGTGCGTCAGCATTAGTGCAGACTAGGAAGGTGACACACATAGCGATTCCAGCTTTCCCTCCATTGGTTATCGTATTCCGGACTCGGTTATGTGGATGTCTGTTGTGGTATATGTTGCATCCCCGTCCTTTAATTCTTTGTATTTGAGGTTTAGGATGTATTGGGCAGGTTTATAACAGGTTGGGTGTGTTTTGAAACAAATGGTTGCTGCCCAGTTTTTGGTGTCTTCGCTCGAACAAGGCTTTTGTCGCTCGAGTGAGCTCTGTGTTTTTTTCCTTCGCTCGAGCCAGTGTTCCTTCACTCGAGCGAGCTTTGAGTGGTGTGTCTGTTGGCTCAAGCGAGCATTCTTGCGGTCGAGCGTGCGTCTACATCTAGTTTGGACCTGAAGGTTGTGTTTCTTGGCTCGAGCGAGCGAGGACTATGCTTTGGGTTTTTTCGCTTGAGCGAGCATTCTTGCGCTCGAGCGTGCTTCTGAGTTGCAGACCTGAAGCTTCGTATTGTTGGCTTGAGCGAGGCTTTCTGCGCTCGAGCGACGTCTGTTTGTGTCTAGTCACTCGAGTGACCAATCCTTCGCTCGAGCAAGCCTCAAGTATATCAGTTCGCAGCAGTGTGTTTTTATACACTTTTTCACTCTCTTCTTCTTCTTAACCCTAGATCTGACTCTCTGTCCCTCTACATACACCTTCTCTCTAGAAATACACTAGGTTCTTGGGTGTGTCTACTCTAGTCCCTTTGTAAAAAGTGTGGAGCTTGGTGTGGGCTACGTTTTGATCCGAAAATCATTGGGTTTGGAGCATCTTGAGTTTTCTCCATCTTCTACTTTGGGTCTCTTCATTTGAGGTAGGGATCTTCTTGTGAGTTTTGACATAGATTTTAGTCATTTTGTATAAATGGTGAATTATGGTAAATTTTGGGAAGTTAGGGTTTGTTTTGAAATTATATAAAGGGGGTTTTCAATTATTAAACTCCATGTGTATGTGAGACCCTAGAAATTGGAATTATTATTGTTGAATTGATGAAAATGAGCCTTAGGGCCAAAGTTGGGAAAAGGGGGAAAAGCCCTAACTTGATGTGATTAATTAATTTGGGAAAGTATGAGAATGTTAAATTATAGCGATCCTGGTTCTTCCTCCTTTGATTGTTGTATCTGGACTTAGGTTCTGTGGAGTTGGTTGTTGTATATGTCTTGTTGTCATCCTTTAATTCCGTATGTTTGAGTTTAGGATTGTCTTGGGCGTGTTTCGAACAGGTTGGTTGAGCTTTTGTCCCAACTCTTGTTGCCCAGATTTTCAGTGATCCGCTCGAGCGGGTCTTCTTGCGCTCGAGCGGAATTTGCACACCTTCAGTAGTTTGTCCGTCTGCAAAAATACTGCAGATGTGTTTTTCACGCTCGAGCGGATTTTCCTTACGCTCGAGCGGGTCGCGCTTGAGCAGGCCTTTTTGCGCTCAAGCAGGTTATAGCGACCCCGGTCTTTTTCCATTTGGTGGTTGTATCCGGACTTACATTCTATAGATTCTGTTGTTATATATTTGTTGTTGTCGTCCTTTAATTTCTTATTTTTGAGTTATAGGATGTATTGGGCAGGTTTGTTACAGGTTGGGAGTGTTTGGGAGCAAAGGGTTGCTGCCCAGAATTTTGGTCCTTCGCTCAAGCGAGCAGTTTGTCGCTCGAGCGAGCTATTTGTTTTTGGTCCTTCGCTCGAGCCAGGGTTTCTTCGCTCGAGCAAGCGATTGCGTCTAGTATAGACCTGAGAGCTGTATTTCTTGGCTCGAGCGAGCTTTCCTTCGCTCGAGCGAGAGAGGTGTATGTTTTCGAGTTCTTCGCTCGAGCGAGCATTCTGTCGCTCGAGCGTGCTTCTGGGTTGCAGACCTGAAGCATCGTATGTTGGCTCGAGCGAGATTTCCTTCGCTCGAGCGAGTATTCTTTGTGTCTAGTCGCTCGAGCGACCATTCCTTCGCTCGAGCGAGCCTATTAGATTTAAATGCGCAGCAACGGTTTTAAACTTCATTTTTTCATCCTCTTTTGATCTCAAAACCCTAGGTCCGTGTTCTCCTTCCCTCTACACACCTTCTCTCTTAGGTTTGATCTACTTAGAGTGTATTTCTACCCTAGGTCCTTTGTTAAAAAGATAGAGTGGGTCGAGGGCTTCATTTTAATCTGAACAATCTTGGATTTGGAGCACATTGGGTTTTCGCCATCTTCTCCATTTGAGTTCTTCACTTTGAGGTAGGGATTTCCTACTCCATATTATAAGTTTTGTCCTAAGTTTTGGTATTTTTGATATGTTGGTGTCGTTTGGTAATTTTTAGGGTTTGATTTATAATTTGTGAAAAAGGGAATTTTTATATGTTAAACATCATGTGTTTGGAAGTCATGAAAAATGACATTGATAGTATTAAATTGAGAAAATTGAACCTTAGGGTTAATTTTGAGGAAAGGGAGAGAAGCCCTAATTGTTGTAATAAATTAATTTGCATAATTAATTTAGAGAAAAATGTGGAATTAAGTTTAGTTCTTAAAATTGGGGAATTATGAGATTAAATGGTGTAGTTGGATAGTTTAATCACTCACCTATGAAAATGTTGAGTTTATATTTATTGGTACATTTATTTCCTGTTTAGAAATAACTGTTTTGGCCTATCGGTGGAGGATAGTCGTGATTGTTGTAGACATTGCATGCTGATTAGGGAAAACTAAAACTAATCACATTGAATGAGTCATTGAATATGACAGTTGAATTAATACAGCAAATACGTGTATTGATTGAATATTGTTTGGGAGGAGATAGGGGATGTACTCCATGGTTTGAGGGAAGATAGGGGATGGACTCTCAAACCTATTTTGGGAGGAGAAAGGGGATGGACTCCATTAGTACAGCAAATCTGTGTACTTATTGATGTATGGAAGTGTATTAGTACAGCATATATATGTACTTATCGATTTATGGAAGTGTTTTAGTTGAGCCTTAGTCTCACTTAGATTGTTGTTATTGGAAGTAATGTTAATATGAGATGTAGTCTCATTACATTGTTTGGCCAGGTTCTGAGCCATGTCTGTATAAATGGAAAGTTAAATAATCACGGAAAGTGAAACATATCATGGACACTATTGTCATGAAACTGTATAGTGATATAACAGATTTATAAGTGTTAGCCATATATCGAATGCCATTGCTTTAGTAAATTCTTATATTTGGTTTAGTATATTTCTGCTGGGCTGTGGCTCACCCTATACGGGAACATCATTTTCAGGTCCAAGTGATATGCTACCTCCAAGGACTTAGCTTGAGAGGATTTGGAGTTGAAGACTCTGTTTAGTTAGTTGTTATTTTGTTTCATTTTGATATTACATGTAAACTCAAGCCAAGGGCTTAATGTGTAATTGAGTTAGTACTCAGACTTTTGTGTCCAAGTGTTGGCTTGGAAAGCTGTAAGCCCGTAGGGCATTTATTTTTCGATGTTACATGTAATGTCTTTTAATAAGAATACTCTGATGAATGGAATAATGTTTTGTTTTCTTTTATCAATGCATGTCAATATTGTCAATATTATGGGTTTATTTTGAGGGCGTTACACAGGTGTTCAATGTCTGTAAAAATACTGGTCGAGGGTAATCTACGCTCGAGCGGGTTTCCCTTTGCGCTCGAGCAGGTGTGTTTTGCAGTTGTGTCTTGGCGCTCGAGCGGGTCCTGTTTTTGTGCTTGACGCTCGAGCGTCCTATTCTCCGCTCGAGCGGACTAGTCGTATATCAGATGGCAGCTGGGTGATTTTAAATCACTTTTCACACTTTCTTTCTCTCTCTTACTTTTCAAAACCTCCATTGGAGAGCACCTCACTCTAAAACTCCAACTTCTCTCTAGGGTTTGATCTAGTAGGAGTGGTCTTCTATCCTTAGGCCTTTGTACAATGTGTGGAGCTCGTTGAGGGCTACATTTTGATCCGAAAATATTGGGGTTTGGAGCACTTTCAAATTTCTTCATATTCTCCTTTGAGCTCCGAATTTGAGGTATGGATAACTACTCATTTTTATGGTCTTTGACATAAACTATTGGTCATTTTGATGTAATATTGGAGTTGGGTAATTTTGGGTGTTAGGGTTTCAAAATGAATAAAGAGGGGTTTTATTATTTTGACTCAAAAATGTGTATCTTGGGTCTTAAAATGATGGTATTGATGGCGTTGGTGATATATGGGACCTTTGGGTCATTGTTGAGAAAAATGGGGAAAAAGCCCTAAATTATTATATGAATTAATTTACATAATTAATTTGGAAATGTTATGGAAATATGGAATTTAGTTGGAAATAGTGAAATTGGCTCATTATAAGAGGGAATGGTGGAGTTGGATTTATTAATCGCTCACTTATAAAATTGTTGTCAAATTATCTGTTGATGTATTTATTATCTGTTTAGAAATAAATTACTTTGGGCTATCGGTGGAGGATAGTCTTGATTGTTGTAGACAATGCATGATGATTAGGTGAACTAAAACTAATCAATTGATTATGTCATCGAATATGACGGTTGGAATAATACATCAAATTTATGTATTGACTGCTCATGTATATGATATGTGTTTATATACATTGTGTTGTGTGGGAAGAGATAGGGGATGCACTCCACGGTTTAGGGGAAGATAGGGGATGGACTCCTAAACCGGATTTTATTTAGGAGGAGATAGGGGATGAACTCCATTGATACAGCAAATCTGTGTATCATTTATGAAGTGTGGAAGTGTTTTAGTGTGTTATTGATACAGTGAATCTGTGTTTATGAAGTATGGAAGTATTTTGATGTGGTATTGATACAGCAACTATGTGTATCTATTGTGAATTATAGAAGTGTTTTGATATGGGTTATAGTCTCATTAAATTACTGGCTAGGTTCTGAGCCTTAGTCATAAATTGAGAACAGGATAAGTAATGGAAGATGGAATGAGACATGGACATTCTTGTCATGGAATTGAAATGTGTTATAAGTTGGTATATAGGAGTTAAACATTTATCGAATGCTAATGTTTTAGTTATTGCTCATATTATGTTTAGCATATCTCTATTGGGCGTTGGCTCACCTTATATGGGACATTATTTTTCAGGTTCAGGTATTATGCCGCCTCCGAGGTCTTAGCTTGGATGGTTGTGGGAGTTGAAGGCTCTTGTTTATTTTTGTGTATTACATGTAAATCAAGCTAAGGGCTTATTTTGTGTTTTGAGTTAGTACTCTTCTTTTTGTAACCAAGTGTTGGCTTGGAAAGTTGTAAACCCGTAGGGCATTTACTTTTATTGTCAACATGTAATACTTTTGGATTAAATACTCTGATGAATAGAAATATGATTATTTCTCTTATGTTTATGGATGTCACGAATGTATGATTTATGGGTTTATTTTGAGTGCGTTACAGAAATTGAGATGAAAATCATGAGATTGGGAAGTTTTGAGGTTGAATGGTGTAGTTGGATTAGTTAATCACTCACCTAAGAAATTGTTGATAATTTATCTGTTTGATGAATTTATTATCTGTTTAGAAATAACTGCTTTGGGCTATCGGTGGAGGATAGTCTTGATTGTTGTAGACACTGCATGTTGATTAGGGAAAACTGAAACTAATCAAATGGTTGAGTCATTGAATATGACGGTTAAATTAGCACATTGAATATGTGCCTGGATTGATCATTGTATATGATGAACTCTTTAAATACATTGCATATGTATCTTGTTTGGGAGGAGATAGGGGATGTACTCCACGGTTTGGGAGGAGATAGGGGATGAACTCCATTGATAACTAAGTTGGCCGGAGTGTCCAGGGTGAAAGTCCCGAAATCCTAATTACGTTTGCATAACGTAGATAATTGAAGCATTGAAATGTTTTGATATGAGTTGTAGTCTCATTTGAATTGTGGAAAATGGAAGTGTTTTAATATGAGCTGTAGTCTCATTTAATTGTTTGGCTAGATAATGAGCCATGTTTATGAATTTGAATTGGATAAGTGAAGGGAAGTGGAATGAAACACGGACATATTTGTCATGGAACTAAAAAGTGTTGTAAATTGGTTTACAAGTGTTAACCATTTATCGAAAGCTAATGTTTTAGCTATTTCTCATATTTGGTTTAGTATATCTCTATTGGGCTTTGGCTCACCCTTTATGGGACATCATTTTCAGGTACAGGTGATATGCCACCTCCAAGGACATTGCTTGGGAGGCTTAGAGGCTGAAAAATCTTTTTGTTGTCATCTTTTTGTATTACATGCAAATCAAGCCAAGGACTTATTTTGTATAAAGAGTTAGAACTCTTCTTTTGTTGAACCCAAGTGTTGACTTGAAAAGTTGTAAGCCCGTAGGGCATTTACTTTTGTTGTCAACATGTAATACTTTTGTACTTAATACTCTGATGGATGGAATATGATATCTCTTTCTTGTATCATTATGTATGATTTATGGTTTTATTTTGAGGGCGTGACAACTTGGTATCAGAGCGTACCGGGTTTGAATACTTTGGATACGTGGGAAGTGGTTAGTACCACAATGGGTTTGTCTCGCTTGTTAGAGACTTATGTATGATGTTATGTATTTATTTGATAACATGTTTATGTGACTATATGGGTATGAAATTTAATTTCTAGGATGCTGATTGGATCGTTGGGTTTCTGGGAGTCCTGTTGGAAAAGCACTTGATCAATGTTGTTTCTAACTGGAACTCTAGCAACGCCTCGGGACTGTCATTATCCGGAAATGAAATTCGTAAGTGCTTATGTGATTATGTGCTTACGTGAAATGAATTATTGTTGTCTAATGCATTAGGACGCAAGTGAAATAGCTTCGACACATTTGTGAATGCGCTAATGTCCTCGTTACCTTTATTAGGATGTTAGGACGAGGACGTGGTGGTAGGCGTGGTAGGCCTAAGAGGCAGGAGATGCCTATATCGGATGAGATTTTGGTGTAGCAGGAGGGTGTTGGTCAGGCCAATGTGGCCGAGCCAATAGGTCAGCAGACCATGGGTGCCTTAGCCCACGAGATGGCTGGAGCGTTGAGGGAATCCATGGACATTCTCAAGGCTGAGAATCAAGTCCAGGCCCATGTAGCTGAGGCAGGGTCATCCTTTCTGAAGAGGGAGTTTTTCCGGTCTATTCCAGATAAGTTTCTAGGGGATCCTAAAAAGCCATTTAAGGCTGATGAGTGGCTTAAGCAGATGATGAAGACGTTTGAGATGCTAGGCATTGAAGACGGAGGTTTACGGGTGACCTTGGCGTCCTTCCAGCTGAAGGAAGACGCGGGTCAGTGGTGGAAGTTTGTTCGGGGACGTATTGGTGGGACTTGGGAGGCTTTCGTTGATGCCTTCCAGGAGAAGTTTTTGCCTCCCACTGTTAGGGAGAAGTTGAGGGATCAGTTCTGTCAGCTCAAGCAACTGAATACATTAGTGGCCGAGTTTGAGGCTGCATTTACCAGTTTATCGAGGTTCGCACCGGAGTTGGTGGCGTCTGAGGAATGTCGCTGTCTTGAGTTTGAGAAGAAATTGAGGACCGGACTCCAGTTCCGAGTGGCCGGGTCCATGACGAGGGAGTATGGGCGCCTTGTGCAGGCTGTAGCCCATGTTGAGACTATTATGCAGGCTGAGGAGGAGAGGATGAGGGGCTCTAAGAGGAGTCAGGATGGCCAGGGGGATGGTAGGAGGCAGAGGGGTTCTAACCCTTAGCAGTCCCAGAGTGCGTTTGTGAGATCTACCTTTCCAGTGCTGAGTTCAGGTTCTGGGAGAGGCAGTCAGGGAGACTTTACTTGTTACAAGTGTGGTCAGCTGGGCCACAAGTCTCCAGCTTGCCCGTAGAGGGGATGAGGACAGATAGCTGCTTTATCTTCGGCTCGTCCTTAGAGCCAGAGTCAGGGCACAGGCCAGCCGCTCTCTTGTTACCAGTGTGGTCAGACAGGGCACTTGAAGACGTTTTGCCTGTAGTTGAGTGGTACATCTGGTGCATCTGGTTTGAGGCAGACTCAGGGCCATCAGTCAGCTCATTTGGTTTAAGCCTTAAGAGCCAATCAGAGAGCCTCTTCGGCTCAATCTGTGCAACAGTCTTATGCTCCGAGAGGTGAGCAGGTAGATCAGAGACCTTCTGGGCATGTGTATGCTGTTGCCGTGCAGAATCTTGTACCGGTTCCATCTGTTGTGAGAGGTACCTTTTTGTTTTGCAACTCGGTTGCGAATGTGTTGATTGATACGGGTGCATCCCATTCTTTTATATCTGCTGTATTTGCATCTGTTTTAGGGTTGGAGTTGGCACAGTTAGCTTCTCATATTTGTGTTGTATCATCTATTGGAGGTGAGTTGATTTTGAAACAAGGATGTAGAGGCTGTGATATTGAGGTCACCAACCGCCGGCTTCCATTTTCTTTTGTAGTTATGGCTATGTCGAGTTTTGATGTGATTTTGGGTATGGACTGGTTATCATCATACCGAGCCGTTATTGATTGCTACCGCCAGAGGGTTACTGTATGTACCCTGAGCAGGGATCGTTTTCATTTCTTAGGGGATCGGGTTGGTAGTGTTTTGCCACCAGTGTATGATCTGTGAGGGCAGAGTGAGCTTAGTTGCCTTCTCGCTAGCTGTATGAGTAGTGAGTGTGATGAGACCCAGGCTGAGTTGCCGAGAGTGGTTTGTGAGTACTCGGACGTCTTTCCCGAGGATCTTGTTAGTTTACCACCTCATCGAGAGATTGAGTTCTCTATTGATTTAGTGCCTGGCACGGCACCCATCTCTATGGCGCTGTATCGTTTTGCCCCAGCCGAGTTGAGTGAGTTGAAGATTCAACTCCAGGAGTTGCTAGATAAGGGCTTTATTCGCCCTAGTACTTCACCGTGGGGAGCACCAGCCCTCTTTGCTAAAAAGAAAGATGGGGCTTTGAGACTTTGTATCGATTACCGAAAGTTGAATCGGGCTACGGTTAAGAACAAGTACCCTATGCCTTGTATAGATGATCTTTTTAACCAGTTGAAAGGGTCCTGTTGTTTCTCCAAGATAGACTTGAGATCGGATTACCATCAGCTGAGGGTCAGGAAGGAAGATATCCCGAAGACGGCATTCCGTACGCGGTATGGCCATTATGAGTTTCTGGTGATGCCTTTTGGGCTCACCAATGCACTGGCAGTGTTTATGGACTTGATGAACCGGATATTTCGGGAGTTCCTAGATCGTTTTGTGGTCGTCTTTGTGGATGACATTCTGATTTATTCACCTTCTGAGGAGAAGCACGAAGAACACTTGAGAGTGGTGCTTGAGTTGCTTAGAGCCCATAAGCTGTATGCTAAGTTTGGGAAGTGTGAGTTTTGGCTAAGAGAGGTTAAGTTCTTAGGCCATGTAGTCTCCGGGGAAGGGGTGTCTGTTGATACATCCAAGATAGAGGCAGTGCAAGATTGGGCACAGCCTAAGAGTGTTTTTGAGATCCACAGTTTTCTGGGATTGGCCGGTTATTACCGTCAATTTGTGAAAGATTTCTCCAGGCTAGCTTCGCCGTTGACTAGATTGACGCGAAAAGGGGGCAAGTTTGTGTGGAGTGAGACTTGTGAAAAGTCGTTCCAAGAACTTAAAGTTAGACTTACTATCGCTCCAGTTTTGATTATTCCGGAGAGAGGTTTGGGTTATGCAGTGTATTATGATGCCTCACGAGAGGGTTTCGGTTGTGTGTTGATGCAAGAGGGGAAAGTAGTAGCCTATGGCTCGCGGCAGTTGAAAACACATAAGAGAAATTACCCTACACATGACCTAGAGTTAGCAGATGTGATTTTTGCCTTGAAGATCTGGAGGCACTACCTATATAGTGAGAGATTCGAGGTGTTCTCGGATCATAAGAGTCTGAAATATCTTTTTACACAGAAGGACTTGAACTTGAGGCAGAGGAGGTGGATGGAGTTCATTGAGGATTACGACTTCGAGTTGCATTACCATCCGGGGAAGGCCAATGTTGTGGCCGATGCCCTTAGTAGGAAATCCATTAGTGATGTAGCTTGTATAGCCATCCGGGAGTGGGAAATGTTGGGTGTACTTGGCGAGTTTGATTTGCTTCTGGGTGAATCTGTTGAGTTTGCGACCTTGTTTTCTGTAGTTGTGCAGCCTACACTTGTGAATCGAGTGTTAGAGGCACAGAGAAGCAACCTTGAGGTAGAATCCCTCCGGGAGAAGATCTCTAGTGGGAAGGTTGAGAAGGTTTGATGTGTATCCCGACCTTAGTGTGAGATACCGAGACCATCTGTTTGTGCCGGAGTCTTGCCGAGAGGAAGTACTCCGAGAGTTTCACCATTCACGCCTTGCGGTGCATCCGGGAGGCACTAAGATGTATCGTGACTTGGGTCGCCAATTTTGGTGGCAGGGTATGAAGAAAGATGTGGCAGTGTTTGTGTCAAAATGCCTTACTTGTCAGTAAGTGAAAGCCGAGCATCAGAGGCCAACGGGTTTGTTACAACCCTTGCCTATAGCTGAGTGGAAATGGGAGCATGTCATAATGGACTTCGTTGTAGGTCTTCCGAGGACTCAACAGGGTAGTGATGTTATTTGGGTGGTCGTAGACCGGTTGACTAATTCGGCGCACTTTATTCCTATGCGCGTGAGAGATTCGGTAGATCATCTTGCTGACTTGTATATTCGGGACATAGTGAGGTTGCACGGGGTCCCAGTGTCGATCGTCTCAGATAAAGATCCACGTTTTACTACTAGGTTGTGGCAGAGTTTGCAGAGTGCCTTGGGCACTGGATTGACCTTTAGCACAACTTATCATCCTCAGACTGATGGGCAGTCCGAGCGTACCATTCAGATCCTTGAGGATATGCTTCGAGGCTGTGTCCTTGACTTTAGTGGGTTGTGGGAGAGGCATGTGCCCTTAGTGGAGTTTGCCTATAACAACAGTTTCCAATCGAGCATTGGCGTGGCACCATTTGAGGCCTTGTATGGCCGACCGTATAGGTCTCCAGTGTGTTGGGCCGAGGTAGGCAATGCACCTTTGTTGGGCCTGGAGTTGGTTCGGGAGACGACGAAGAAAATTGAGCTTATCCGTAAGAGGCTTGTTACAGCCCAGAGTCGCCAGAAGAGTTATGCCGACCATAGGCGGAGGCCTTTGTCATTTGAGGTGGGTGATCACGTCTTTCTGAAAATATCACCTAGACGAGGTTTGATGAGGTTTGGGAAGAGTGGGAAGTTGTCCCCTCGATTTATTGGCCCTTTCGAGATCCTTGAGAGGATTGGCGAGGTTGCCTACCGTTTAGCTTTGCCGCCGCAGTTTAGTATGCTTTGGAAATACGAGCCGAATTCGTCACATGTATTGGATTGGATCGATTTAGAAGTTGATGAGGTTGCCTCGTATGAGGAGAGACCGGTAAGGATCTTGGATAGGCGGGAACAAGTCTTGCGAGGCAGGACGATACCTTTGGTAAAAGTTTTGTGGAAACATCACGAGGTTGAGGAAGCCACTTGGGAACGTGAGTTGGATGTCCGTGAGAAATATCCGGACTTGTTTGTTAATGTTTAACCATGTATTGGAAACTTTGTTTTGTTGATAAACTCTAAGAACATTGTATATGTTTTGGTTTATGGAAGTGTTATAATGGTTGAGTATGCCTTGAGAATGGAAGTTTACTTTAACATTATATATGTTAAATATGTTGTAGAAATGCAAGTATGTCATTAACATTGAATATGTTATAGAATTGTGGAATATGATATTGAGACTTGTTGAAATTCAAAGAAATGCACATTGATAATGCATGTTGAAGATTATATTGTAAATTGCCTTTAAAAAAGAGATGGGATGACCGATAATGGGTCAGGATGTTGAATATTGAATATTGAATTGTAATATTGTTGAAAATTGAAAAATCACAATTTTGAAACTTATAACTAATTTCGGAGACGAAATTCTTTAACGGGGGGAGGTTATAGCGATTCCGGTTTTCCCTCCATTGGTTATCGTATTCCGGACTCGGTTCCGTGGATGTCTGTTGTTGTATATGTTGCATCTCCGTCCTTTAATTCTTTGTATTTGAGTTTTAGGATGTATTAGGCAGGTTGGGTGTGTTTTGAAACAAATGGTTGTTGCTCAGTTTTTGGTGTCTTCGTTCGAGCGAGGCTTTTGTCGCTCGAGCGAGCTCTGTGTTTTAGTTCCTTTGCTCGAGCCAGGGTTCCTTCGCTTGAGCGAGCTTTGAGTGGTGTGTCTGTTGGCTCAAGCGAGCATTCTTGCACTCGAGCGTGCGTCTGCGTCTAGTTTGGACCTGA
The DNA here is from genome assembly GCA_030407325.1 of Camellia japonica. Taxonomy (NCBI): domain Eukaryota; kingdom Viridiplantae; phylum Streptophyta; class Magnoliopsida; order Ericales; family Theaceae; genus Camellia; species Camellia japonica. Next base: position 21,948 of record JAPPVO010007733.1, on the reverse strand, counting down.
AGGTTGTGTTTCTTGGCTCGAGCGAGCTTTCCTTTGCTCGAGCGAGCGAGGACTACGTTTTGGGTTTCTTCACTCGAGCGAGCATTCTTGCGCTCAAGCGTGCTTCTGGGTTGCAGACCTGAAGCTTCGTCTTGTTGGCTCGAGCGAGGTCTGTTTGTGTCTGGTCGCTCGAGCGAGCCTCGAGTATATCAGTTCGCAGCAGCGTATTTTTATACACTTTTTCACTCTCTTCTTCTTCTTAACCGTAGATCTGACTCTCTCCCTTTACATACACCTTCTCTCTAGAAATACACTTGGTTCTTGGGTGTGTCTACTCTAGTCCCTTTGTAAAAAGTGTGGAGCTTGGTGTGGGTTACGTTTTGATCTGAAAATCATTGGGTTTGGAGCATCTTGAGTTTTCTCCATCTTCTCCTTTGGGTCTCTTCATTTGAGGTAGGGATACCCTACTCATTCTTATGAGTTTTGACATAGATTTTAGTCATTTTGTGTAAATGGTAGATTATGGTAAATTTTGGGAAGTTAGGGTTTGTTTTGAAATTATATAAAGGGGGTTTTCAATTGTTAAACTCCATGTGTATCTGAGACCTTGGAAATTGGAATTATTGTTGTTGAATTGATGAAAATGAGCCTTAGGGCCAAAGTTGGGAAAATGGAGAAAAGCCCTAACTTGATGTGATTAATTAATTTGTATAATTAATTTGGAAAGTATGAGAATGTGAAATTAAGATGAAAATCATGAGATTGGGAAGTTGTGAGGTTGAATAGTGTAGTTGGATTAGTTAATCACTCACCTAAGAAATTGTTGATAATTTATTTGTTTGATGAATTTGTTATCTGTTTAGAAATAACTGCTTTGGGCTATCGGTGGATGATAGTCTTGATTGTTGTAGACACTGCATGTTGATTAGGGAAAACTGAAACTAATCAAATGGTTGAGTCATTGAATATGACGGTTGAATTAGCACATTGAATATGTGTCTGGATTGATCATTGTATATGATGAACTCTTTAAATACATTGCATATGTATCTTGTTTGGGAGGAGATAGGGGACGTACTTCACGGTTTAGGAGGAGATAGGGGATGTACTCTCAAACCTGTTTGGGAGGAGATAGGGGATGGACTCCATTGATAACTAAGTTGGCCGGAGTGTCCAGGGTGAAAGTCCCGAAATCCTAATTATGTTTGCATAACGTAGATAATTGAAGTATTGAAATGTTTTGATATGAGTTGTAGTCTCATTTGAATTGTGGAAAATGGAAGTGTTTTAATATGAGTTGTAGTCTCATTTAATTGTTTGGCTAGATAATGAGCTATGTTTATGAATTTGAATTGGATAAGTGAAGGAAAGTGGAATGAAACACAGACATATTTGTCATGGAACTGGAAAATGTTGTAAATTGGTTTACAAGTGTTAACCATTTATCGAAAGCTAATGTTTTAGTTATTTTTCATATTTGGTTTAGTATATCTCTATTGGGCTTTGGCTCACCTTTATGGGACATCATTTTCAGGTATAGGTGATATGCCATCTCTAAGGACGTAGCTTGGGAGGCTTAGAGGCTGAAAGATCTTTTTGTTGTCATCTTTTTTTATTACATGTAAATCAAGCCAAGGCTTATTTTATATAAAGAGTTAGAACTCTTCTTTTGTTGAATCCAAGTGTTGACTTGAAAAATTATAAGCCCGTAGGACATTTACTTTTGTTGTCAACATGTAATACTTTTGTACTTAATACTCTGATGGATGGAATATGATATCTCTTTCCTGTATCATTATGTATGATTTATGGGTTTATTTTGAGGGTGTGACAACACATCTCTCCAAATTTTACCCTCTTTTTGAGTAGGAAATAATGCAGAGAACTCTAAATATTTATCTTTTTCCTTATCAGTTTGTACGACCTCCCTCTTTCCTTTAATCATTTCAATTGCTTTTTCTTTTTCTTTTTTTTTTTTTCCTTTTTAACCTATGGATCATTTATCAAAAAATTAAGTAATATACTTTTATTTATAATTTTTTTTTTCATTTCATACAATAATGATATTTTCATATTTAAAGAGGTGAATTATTTGAATAATACACCGGCTTCGTTTGGGAAGTGCGTCAACATTATTGCAAACTAGGAAGGTAACGCATCTCTTCAAATTTTACCATCGTTTTCTATAGGAAATAATACAAAGAACTCTCAATCTTTATCTTTTTCCTTTTCAGTTTGTATGACGCCCCTCCTTCCTTTTAATCATTCCGTATACCTTTTTTTTTTTTTTTTTTTTTTCCTTTTTAACATATGGATCATTTATCAAAAAATTAAGTAATATACATTTATTTATAATTTTTTTATTCATTTCATACAATAATGATATTTTCATATTTAAAAATGTGAATTATTTGAATAATAGACCGGCTTCGTTTGGGAAGTGCGTCAGCATTATTGCAAACTAGAAGGTGACGCATCTCTCCAAATTTTATCCTCTTTTTCAGTAGGAAATAATACAGAAAACTCTCAATCTTTATCTTTTTCCTTTTCAGTTTGTATGACCTCCCTCCTTCCTTTAATAATTCCATTCGCTTTTTCTTTTTCTTTTTTTTTCCTTTTTAACATATGGATCATTTATCAAAAAATTAAGTAATATACATTTATTTATAGTTTTTTTATTCATTTCAAACAATAATGTTCATATTTAAAAAGGTGAATTATTTGAATAATATACCAACTTCGTTTGGGAAGTGCGTCAGCATTAGTGCAAACTAGGAAGGTGACGCATCTCTCCGAATTTTACCCTCTTTTTCAATAGGAAATAATACAGAGAACTCTCAATCTTTATCTTTTTCCTTTTCAGTTTGTATCACCTCCCTCCTTCACTTTAATCATTCCATTTGCTCTTTTTTTTTTTTTTTAACCTGTGGATCATTTATCAAAAAATTAAGTAATATACATTTCTTTATAATTTTTTTATTCATTTCATACAATAATGATATTTTCATATTTAAAAAGGTGAATTATTTGAATAATACACCGGCTTCGTTTGGGAAGTCCGTCAGCATTATTGCAAACTAGGAAGGTGACGCATCTCTCCAAATTTTACCCTCTTTTTCAGTAGGAAATAATACAGAGAACTCCCTATCTTTTTCCTTTTCAGTTTGTATGACCTCCCTCCTTCCCTTTAATCATTCCATTTGCTTTTTTTTTTTTTTTTTTTTTCCTTTTTAACATATGGATCATTTATCAAAAAATTAAGTAATATACATTTATTTATAATTTTTTTTATTCATTTCATACAATAATGATATTTTCATATTTAAAAAGGTGAATTATTTGAATAATACACCGGCTTCGTTTGGGAAGTGCGTCAGCATTAGTGCAAACTAGGAAGGTGACGCATCTCTCCAAATTTTACCCTCTTTTTCAGTAGGAAATAATACAGAGAACTCTCAATCTTTATCTTTTTCCTTTTCAGTTGTATGACCTTCCTCCTTCCCTTTAATCATTCCATTTGCTTCTTTTTTTTTTTTTTTTTCCTTTTTAACCTATGGATCATTTATCAAAAAATTAAGTAATATTCATTTATTTATAATTTTTTTATTCATTTCATACAATAATGATATTTTGATATTTGAAAAGGTGAATTATTTGAATAATGCACTGGCTTCGTTTGGGAAGTGCGTTAGCATTAATGCAAATTAGGAAAGTGACGCTTCTCTCCAAATTTTACCCACTTTTTCAATAGGAAGTAATACAGAGAACTCTCAATCTTTATCTTTTTCCTTTTCAGTTTGTATCACCTCCCTCCTCCGCTTTAATCATTCCATTTGCTTTTTTTTTTTTTTTCCTTTTTAACATATGGATCATTTATCAAAAAATTAAGTAATATACATTTATTTATAATTTTTTTATTCATTGCATGCAATGATGATATTTTCATATTTAAAAAGGTAAATTATTTGAATAATACAGCGACTTCGTTTAGGAAGTGCGTCAGCATTAGTGCAAACTAGGAAGGTGACGCATCTCTCCAAATTTTACGCTCTTTATCAGTAGGAAATAATATAGAGAACTCTAAATCTTTATCTTTTTCCTTTTCAATTTGCATGACCTCTCTCCTTCCCTTTAATCATTCCATTTGCTTTTTTTTTTTTTTTTTTTTTTTTCCTTTTTAACATATGGATCATTTATCAAAAAATTAAGTAATATACATTTATTTATAATTTTTTTATTCATTTCATACAATAATGATATTTTCATATTTAAAAAGGTGAATTATTTGAATAATACACCGGCTTCGTTTGGGAAGTGCGTCAGCATTAGTGCAAACTAGGAAGGTGACGCATCTCTCCAAATTTTACCCTCTTTTTCAGTAGGAAATAATACAGAGAACTCTCAATCTTTATCTTTTTCCTTTTCAGTTTGTATGACCTCCCTCCTTCCCTTTAATCATTCCATTTGCTTTTTTTTTTTTTTTTTTTTTTCCTTTTTAGCATATGGATCATTTATCAAAAAATTAAGTAATATACATTTATTTATAATTTTTTTATTCATTTCATACAATAATGATATTTTCATATTTAAAAAGGTGAATTATTTGAATAATACACCGGCTTCGTTTGGGAAGTGCGTCAGCGTTATTTCCAAGCACTTCGCATGACACTTAGACAATCACAAGTCTTACTTGATGATGTTAAGCGAGTCTAACTCACAAACTTGCAAGAAAAACAAGTAAGAAGACAAAGAAAGTTTGAGAGAATGCCTTTTATATTCACTTTGAAAAAGCTTGTACAACTCTTCAATAGATTGGAGCAAATGAGCCTCATATTTATAGTCTCTTTTGGAGCATTCTAGAATACACAAGAAAGTGGTATGTAGAAGCTTCCCATGGAACCCGTCTTACAAGCTACATAATCATTCTAGAATGCCTTCTAGAAGTATCTTTACAAATATCTACAAGTGTAGTCATATGTACAAGTGGGTATGTTCTTGAATTCCCTAGGGCCTTCTAGAATTCTTCATGGTCTCGTATGTGCTGGAGTATGCTAGGAAGTTCTAGATTCTTCTATTTACTCCCATTCTTCCAAGCTCTTATCTGGATTTTTTGGAGAATTCTGTAGGGACGTGACAGGCTGGTCTAGAGAAAGGTGCCTGGAGGAAGCCGCAAGAAGATCTGGAAAGCAAAAAAATTTAAAGAAACCATGATGAAACCAATACAGCTATGTAGACTTAAGTCATTGACCTCTGAAAACCTTTAACCCATTAACAAATATAAATAAATATATATATATATATATATATATATCTGAGATCTTAAAAGAAGGCCTCTTTCAATTTGATGTATATCATATGCATATGTGCATTCTGGTTGCACATATGCAATATTCAATTTGTTGTTTTGTATAGTATTACCCTTTTATTTCTATTTAAAACACCTATTATCATGGCATATAATTGCAAGATGTCATTGTGGAATAATTTTGAATGTGATGTCATTGTCAAATAATGTTGAATGTTTTTGTAAATCATATTCCATTTCGAAATAGGAAAATGTTACATACTTGGGTTGTGCACAATATTGGGAACCCAGGAAGGTGCGCATAAGAATCTTTAGTTACTTAATTTTTCTTGAGCTTTTATTAGCATTATATGTTGATGAGCTTTGATTTTATTTTATTTTTTGGATAAGTAGTGTTGCTTGTGTTTGTTGCCAATTGCTTAAATTTTCATTGCCAACACAATCCAATTTATTTTAGTACGATTCAGAAACATCATTTGCTTGGAGTTATACACAATTTTTGTATAATGTTATGATTCTATATGGTAAAGGTTATGAACCAAATGTTATCAAAATCAATTGTAGAATTTATAGTAGTAGAATATGAAAGGCTCTGCCAATTCGTGGCTATTATAATGAGATTTGTGAAAAAGTTACACTCCGACGTGGTAAATGAATCGATTACCCACTTGAATGTGATACAATCACTAAAGTATTACTCTACGAATTAGCTGAGTTTGGGCCATTGTAGCATAACAAAAGCCTGATGGAAGCATGGTTGTCTATACTCATTTGTTGATAGCTATTTGAGTGAACTGCATCTAATTTTACTCAATTCTCAACAAACTCACCGTCCATGTGAACAAAATCCAAGTTTATACAACAAATCTGACTATTTCGAAAACTTCTCTAATAATCATCAATCATAATGAATACTTAAGTGCCAACTTCAATGCTCAAGTGAAATGTTTCACCTGGCAACAGTAGCTGACCATGGTGAGGGATGAGAGGCCGCTACTTGCAAAGCCATGATGTCAAACTCTTCAATAGAACTGATGCAAAATAATCATTCACACTATATAAAAAATAAAATTAATCAAAATATGAGCCGATTAAGTAATTCTTATTGTCGAAGTAATTTAATTTTTTTCATAAACAAATTAAAAAATCAACAATTATACATCCCTCTAAAACTAGAGTTTTAATTGAACTCTAGTGAAGTGGAAAGTCAAAAAAAAAAAAAAAAACAAGGCCAAAACATCATATCAGATGAATCCCACATACACATTAGAGCTATTACAACTCACAAATTAAAGCTCTAAAATATTTTTATTAAAAAATTATCATATGGAATACGAGTGGACCCACACCAATAAAAACGCTCCTATTCATTAGTCCAAAAACTTGACTGGGGACAAGCTTAGTTGGTTGATTATCCCACCACCGACAATTATAAAGCATGCATCAGTCTTAAGAATAATATTAGGGATCATGAAAAAAATATTATGAAATTTTTTTACCATTTGATTAGTATATATAGTGCAACATTCGAGGACAACTGTACTTTCCCTTTTCCCTTCTCACCCACCACTTTCAAAACAAGAATGTGGTGTTTTAGAAAGTTGGTAAAAAGTTAATTTTTTGACTTTTTTAGTTTATTTTGTCTTTTTGTAGGTAAAAAATATGAGAGGCAATGTGATTCAAAATGGGTAAAAAGTTAAAGAATAATGCTTGGGACCCCCTTTTGGGGGTCACCCCCTCACCCCCTTTGCCATGTGGCGGGTGGTGATTGGAGGAGCAGGAAAAAAAAGAAAAAGAAAAAGAAAAGGGGACCAATGAGAGAGAGGGGGTCAAAGGGGGTGGGAGGAAAAGGGGGGATGAATCATTGTTGAAAGTTAAAAGCTAACTTTTTTTTCCCTTCTCAAAATATTCTAAAATGGGAATGGCTTCTGTCGGGTCCTTAATCGGACTGGACCGTGCTGTTGGGCCTGTGGGGGCCCATCACGGGTCCCGTTTTGATAATCTGAACCGTTCAATGTGTAGAACTCGTCGAGTATTATATACCTTTAAAAAATCACGTTGATCGGATATCGATAGTTATGTGATCAAAACAGATTTTTGTCAACCATTAATTTATTCACCGTCCATTTTTTTTATACAAAACTGATTTGATCACATAACTATCGATATCCGATTAACGTGATTTTTAACAAATATATAGTACTCGACGAGTTCTACACATTAAACGGTTCAGATTATCAAAACGAGACCTGTGGTGGGCCCCTACTGGCCCAACAACACGGTCCAATTTGATTAAAGACTGGACAGCAGCCATGCCCTTCTAAAATTAACGCTATATTTAGATTGAGTGATTTGAAGAGAAAATAAAAGAAATAAAGAGATTCGAAGTTAATGCGGACTGTTCTTAAATATCTTTGGGAACAGATGTTGCATGATCTCCAGGTAAACTCTCTTCCCTCGATAATCTGAATTTTTTTACTTTTTAAATAACAATATATAGATTATTGATAAATAAAAAAAATATAAAAAAATCAAGCGATATCTATAATCACAATATTTTATTATATTTATCTTCTACAGACCGACGGTCTAACTTTAAAATAATATTTATAGTTCATTTTTTTATAAATTAATAACATAAATTAATATAATTGTATTTATTTGATCAATTTAATTTTTTTATAAATAATATATATTATAATTAAAAAATAAATTATTTAAATTATTAAAGTGGGAACTGTGAGTTCTCCAGGGACAGCATAATCTGGTCCACTTTGACCAGAGAGAATATGTCTCCTTTAAAAATACCTTCACTCCAATATTCATATAAGGAGATTGCTCATCTACGGTTGGATATTCATATAAAATAGATAATTGAATATTATTAATCATATGATTAATATATATTTATGTTACAAAAAAAATAAATAAATTAGATGATTTATTTTTGATATTATATTTGTTATCAATTTTTTTAAAAGCAAATGTGATCCAAATCCCATTGATTTTTTTCTTAATAATACTCAATTGATCAGAACTAATGCAAATAATATGCAAATAAAAAAATAAATAATGTATACCTTTTAGTGTCAAAAAAAATAATGCGTGTGTTTGGTTTAAATTTTTTGAATTACGTTTTTTGAAAACTGGATTTTTTGTTTCTAATTTTTTTATTTATTTTTAGTAAATATTTAAAAAATTTTAAGCATTTTTTTTTTTACTTTTTTAGATGTACCTTATTTAGATGTATCTAAAAAGTAAAAAAATTGTGAAAAAATATTTTAAAAAATTAATAAATACATAAAAATATGAAAAATATACTGAATTTTTGTATTTTTTGTTTTTTTGGTATGTAGTGAATTTTTACAGGATTTTTTTCACAAAAATTATACTTTTTATATATATTTATGTTAGGTGTGTCTAAAAATTAAAAAAATTGCTTAAAATATTAAAAAAATTTAGTAAAAAAAAAAAATACGGAAACAAGAAAGTATAATTTTCTAAAAAGTATTTTTAGAAAACAAAAAACAAGCAAAGTGAATAACATTTTTTATTATTATTTATATGTCTAACAAATTATTGATTAAAAAGTATGAATTAAAATATTAATAACCCAATATAATTATGTTAAATTTGTGAAACTCATTATATTTTTTTGGCTAAAATTTATTTTACCTTCCTATGATACGACTTGACAGCACTTTACACCTGCCATTCAAAAATAGTCATATGCCCTCATGTGCTTTTGGACTAAAATACTACTATTAACACCTTTAATTATAGACGTGAATTGCCTATAATACCCTCAAACCCTATATTTTTTGTTATTTTTTTCTCTCTCATCTCTCATGTACATTATTTATAATGTCTAGTATTAATTCAATTAAATATTTAATTATTTATTGTAATTTTTATCTTTTTACTATAATTTTTATTTAATTATATTTTAGATCACAATTAATTCTAAATATTTAATTATTCATTGTAATTCAAAACTTTTTAATCTAATTTCTGTTTAATTATATTTTAGTTCACTATTAATCCTAAATTTATAATTATTTATTGTAATTCGTAACATGTTAATGTAATTTAATTTAATTATATTTTAGATCAATTCTTAATTATTATTTATATTTTATTTTTATTTAATTACATTTTAAATCAATTTTTAATTATATTTTATATTTTTAATCAATGCTTAATTATATTTTAATTAACATATTAATCTAATTTTAAGTTTGGAGAAAATGGAGAAATTTGTCCTTTTGTTGTATTATTTCATTGTAATTTTTTAGAAAACAAAACCTACTTTAAAAAATGGTGTATGTAATATACCTTCCGTTAGTTTGGATGAAAAAATTAATGATAGCACTTTAATCCAAAATCACATAGGGATGTTCTGACTATATTTGAAAGATAGGAGGGTAAAGTACTCCTGCTCCAAATTACAAGTGATAAAATGATTTTAACCCCTATTTTTTTTTTTTTTTTTTTCAAATTTTAAGAGAGGCGTGTCCCTTATACTAGTTCGAAATAATGTTTGAAATTGAAATGTAATGGAATAAGTGAAGTGAAATAAAATCAAATGGTTATACTATGACCTCCTAACATAATGTTTGTATTTCTGAATAATTATGAATAATAATTATATTTATAATATTTTTTTTGGTGAATCAAATAGAAGATAGAAATTATGATAAAATTATCAATGTATTTCGTATGTATTTGAGAGGGTAATTTATATGCAAATTAGGCCGAGCTGGGCCGTTATGGGCCTCAGTGCGTAGGGCTGAGTAAAAAGGCCATGAGTTACTCCGGCCTTGAAGGGGCTTAAAGTTAGTCCGATTTTGAGCCCAGAAATTAGTCCGGTCCGAGGGAGGCTTGGAAGTTAGTCCGGTTCCAGAAGGCATTAGTTCTAGCCTGGTTCAGAAGAGTGCAACGGACAGTTCGGTCGCCACATTTAGTTCAGTCATGGCGTGTGAAACTAAGGTATACTGAGTCCTCTTCAGGACTTGGTGTTGGGTTAGTTCGGCTTAGACTCTTCTATGGATAGCTCGGTCTTGGCATGTGAAGCCGAGGTAGAAGAAAAGCAAGGGAGAGCCGAACTAACAGTTAGATCGGTCACTTTAGTTAGCCTAGCATGGCAATGTTATTTCGGTCGTATGGTAGTCCGGCCATAGTAAAACCATCTCACTTGATTTAAGCAGTGAGGGGGGTGTTGAAGGATAAGCATTATCCTTCAGGAGTATGAATCCTAGGAGGACTCTGCGTGGAGGAGTAAAAGTCCTACTAAGATTGTGCCACGCGAAACCTATAAAAGCTCACAAACATCACCTATGGAGAGGTAACGTAACTTTGATTCCGAATATACAGAGCTTTTGACTAATTGTCCAGTTTACTGACTTTGGCATCGGAGAGGTTTCCGGCACACACCCGCCGGCTAGCTCACGTTTGTATTTTCAGGTAGTAGAACGACGTCGTACGGAGGAGCGCAGACTTGATCAACAAGATTATACGAGAAGGTTTATTTCTTTCTCGTACAATTGGCGCCGTCTGTGGGAATTCAGACAAGAACAAAACCTCTTGATCAAGCTTTTCCTCTTAAGAATCAATGGCGCACAACGAAGATTTGCCACAATCCGCCATTGACGAACAAACACCAGAGGGGGGTGCTAGGCGTGAAGGTCTACCTCTTATCCCTCCTATGGGGGATTTGGAGCCACAAAGACAGAATCCCAGGAGGGATACAAGAGGGAGAAGGCGGACTAGCAGCCCTCGTCACTCTCGTTCACCAAGTCCAAAAAGACAAAGGCGGAGGATTGATCCTCAAGCTTTGGAGGACCGCGTCAAGGAGCAGGACGAATTGATATGACGAATGGCGGCGGACATGGAATCTCTAAAGCGCCAGGTGAAAGGAAAATGAGTGGCGATAGGAGAGGGGTGTACAAACAAGACACCCCCTCGCCACTCGAAAAATCGTAGTAGGAATACCACCCCTCACAAGCAGAGAACAGAAGCCTCAGAACAGGCGATACCCAATCCAGGTCTTCCAGAACTCGTCACTCCAGGTCTGAGAGGATGAGATCTGAGAGGTCGTACACTGAAGGGAGCACCTATTGGCCCTCACATACGCACCAAACAAGATCCAGACAGACGGAGTTGCCCAGATCGTCTGACTTACGAACCGTGCTTGAGGAAAGGGCACGATGCAAGGAGGATGCCAGGGCACGCGATCCATACAGAATTTCTGCCTTACAGCGGTTGGCTCCTCAGACGCATGGAAGCGTCGAGGTTGGAATGCCAATACCGCGCCCTGCCTACGAACCAACGGACAAGGCATTAGCGAGGCTGCAGACCTCACCGTTCGTTCCGGCGATTGAAAACGCACCCCTACCATCAGCCTTCCTTCAGCCCAAATTCACTACATATGAGGGAAAGACGGACCCCTACTCACACTTGAGCCACTTTCGCCAGGTCATGGCGGTATACCGGCGAAACGAGGCTTTAATGTGCATCCTCTTCCCATCTAGCCTTGGCGACCTAGGCTTGACTTGGTTCGAAAAACTTCCAGAAAGCAGCATAGCCTCCTGGGCGCAATTGGCGGAAGCGTTCGTAACAAGGTTCCGAACGAACACTAAAACCCCGGTGGAGATCGACCAGTTACTTTCAGTCGACATGGGCGACAAGGAGACCTTAAGATCCTACAACAGTCGCTACTGGGAGACCTTCAACCAGATTGGGGATTGCCCTACCAACCTCGCCATTGCCCAATACAAAAGAGGCCTTCCAGTCGGGAACAGACTAAGGGACTCAATCACCATGACGCCGCCCCTCACTATGGAAGCTCTGATGGAAAGAGTGCATCAGCACATCAAGGTGGAGGAGGATGGCGCACGTGCCAAAGCAAAGTCCGGCACGACCGCAGTACCAGAGAAAAAGGCCTCAGCAAAGGTCAACAACGGTAGACCGTCCGAGTAAAACGGACGAGGCAGGCGAGACAACGGAGAGGACCAGGATAAAAGATGGTTAAGAGTCCGCACTGCCATAACCACGGTATTCAAAAACCGATCTACCGAATTCTAAGTGAAATAAGGGACGAGCCTTTCGTCAGATGGCCAGCCAAGCTAGGGGAAGCCCAGAAGGACTACGACGAAAGGTTGCGGTGCACCTTCCACAAAGAAAAGGGGCACCGCACTGAGAATTACACGCCATTGAGACAGCACCTGGAGGAGTTGGTGGCAGCAGGTCACCTGGATAAATACATTGAAGGAGGGGCGCAACCAGCCCCCCAAGACTATAATAACCCCAACGGAATGCCAATCGACGCCCCACCTCAAGGCATTATCAATGTGATACATGGAGTTTTCGAACCTGAGCGTGTATGCGAGCTCAGAGGATCAATCAAAAAGGTTGAGCATTTAAGAGAAGTACTAAGTGCCCAACCTGCCATCAAGAAGGGGAAGACAGAGGCCACGAACGTCATGTCTTTTTCGGATAAAGACTTGGCAAGGATATATTGCCCTCACAATGATGCCCTGGTCGTCACTCTTCGAGTCAAGGATTTTGACGTCAAGCGAATTTTGATCGACCAGGGTAGTTCATGTGAAATAATGTACTACGAAACATTTAAACAGTTGAAGTTACAAGATAAAGACTTGGCACCTGCCGTATCTCCCCTGATTGGATTCAACTCCATGCCAGAATGGCCCATCGGCAAAATAATCCTCCCAGTCAAAGCAGGAAGCATGACGAAACAAGTGGAGTTCTAGGTATTGAAAGTCCCCTCCACTTATAACATCATCTTGGGCAGAACATGGCTGCATGCCATGCGATCGGTGGCGTCCTCCTACCACCAAGTAATGCGGTCCCCCAACGACACCGGTGTAATTGAAGAGGTCTATGGAGATCAGATTATGTCCAAACAATGCTTTGTCACGGTGAATGGCAGCCGCGCTGCCAAAGGATACGTTCATTCGGTGGAAGAACTTAAGAGCAATGAACTGTTCGCAGATGTCGGCAAAGCAGCTAATCAGAAAGCGGTGGAAGACTTGGTAGAGGTAAGAATAGATGAAAAGAACCCGGATAAGTTCTTTTTGCTCGGTTCGTCGTTGTCCAGCACTGAGAGATTAGAGGTCTTGGAATTTTTGACCTCTAACATCGAAGTGTTCGCCTGGACACCATACGACATGCCAGGCATTGATCCCAACTTCATCTGTCACCAACTCAACGTCCACCCATCCGCCAGACCAATCATTCAGCGCACACGTAGATCGGCACTCCACCATGCCGAGATAGTGGCGGAAGAAGTAGGAAACCTGCTGGAGGCAGGAGCAATCAGAGAGGTACACTACCCAAGATGGATCTCCAACACAGCCGTGGTGCCAAAAAAGAACGGCAAGTGGCGTGTCTGCGTCGACTACAAAACAGTCAAGAGGGCATGTCCAAAAGACAGCTTTCCTCTACCACGGATAGATCAACTGGTAGACCTAACGGCGGGGCACAACCGACTTAGCTTTCTGGATGCATACAGAGACTACCACCAAATCGCCATGCATGAACCAGATCAGGAAGTCACATCCTTTACAACTCCAAGAGGACTGTATTGCTACAAGGTCATGCCCTTTGGCCTAAAGAACGCAGACACGCCACTTGCCGAGGGTGAGAATGACCATCTCAAGGACCTAGGTGAGATGTTTGAGATCCTGAAGAAGCACAAGTTGCGCCTCAATGCGTCCAAGTGTACGTTCGGAGTAGGATCTGGCAAATTCCTAGGTTTCTTAGTGACCAACCGAGGTATCGAAGCAGACCCCACCCAGATCAAAGCAATCCAGGAATTGGAGAGACCAAACTTAGTAAAAGAAGTGCAGCATTTCACCGGCATGGCAGCTGCACTCAATCGGTTCATAAGCCGGTCATCAGACAGACTACGACCATTCTTCCACGTACTAAAAGCCAAATTCGAGTGGGACGAAGAATGCGACCACGCTCTGGAAAGCCTGAAAGAATACATGTCTTCTCCACCACTGCTCGTCACCCCAATACTTGGAGAAGAACTCTTCCTGTACCTGGCAGTCTCTCAACACGCAATTAGCGCAGTATTGGTCCGCGCAGAAGGAATCCAACATCGGCCCATCTATTATGTCAGCAAGACATTACTGGGTGCCGAAACAAGGTACTTACCACTGGAAAAACTGGCATTGGCCTTGATGATGGCCTCTAGAAAGTTGTCGCACTACTTTCACGCCCACACCATAGTTGTCCTCACAGCCTTCCCACTAAAGGCTTTGTTTGAAAGGGCAAACTTTTCTGGGCGAATCCTGAAGTGGGCAGTAGAGTTGGGACAATACGACATCAAGTTCCAACCCAGGACCGCGATAAAGGCTCAAGCTTTGGCAGACTTTGTCGCAGAATTCACACCAGGAAGTCATCATATCTGCCCAGTCGACCTGACTGAAACAACCGAACTAAGGATGGAAGTTGACGCCGGAATAGCGCAACCCCTGGTGCAGAATATTCAGTCAGACCCTAAGGCAGACCAAAGCAAAGCAAGGAAAGAAGAAGCAAACCATGCTACACCAAGTCTAGACTCACCAACAAATAAAGACTTGGTACAATCAGATAGCAAAGGGCAGATAGCAAGCATGGACCTTGAAGAAAACACCAGCAACATGGAAGATCCGAAGGCATCATCTGATCTCTCTACTTGCTGGAAGTTGTTTGTTGGAGAGATGTGGAAGCTCTTCGTAGATGGAGCATCCAACCGGCATAGAGCAGGGCTAGGCATAGTCATCATCTCTCCAGACGGCCTAGTAGTGGAGCAGGCAATTAACCTTGGCTTCCCAGCATCAAACAACGAAGTGGAGTATGAAGCGCTTCTTGCAGGCCTCAAATCAGCATTCTACATGAAGGCCACCGAGCTAATGGTTTACAGCGACTCACAGCTGGTGGTAAACCAAATATCTGGCGACTACGAAGCAAAGGATGACAGGATGGCCAAATACCAAGAGTTGGTCAGAACAGAGATCAAGAAATTTGAAGTAGTCAGGATAGAACAGATCGGCAGGGAGGAGAATAGCAGAGCGAACGAACTAGCAGGCTTTGCCTCAATGGCAGATACTTCCATCCCTCATCCATTACTGATCGACTACCTATCTAGACCAAGCATTGAAGACCCCGAAGCAGAAGAGGTATGTTGCGCAGAGCTAGGCCCCTCTTGGATGGATCCCATCATCCTGTTCTTAAAAGACGGCATCTTACCAGAAGAGAAGAAAGAGGCCAACAGAATAAGAGCAAAGTCGCAGCGATTTTGGCTCTCCCCATCCCTAGCATTGTACAAAAAGTCGTTCTCAAGACCCTACCTAAAGTGTGTTCATCCCAGCAAAGTAGAAGCATTCTTATTCGAGATACACGAGGGCGTATGCGGAAGCCATCAAGGAGGAAGATCACTAGCATACAGAGCCATTTCGCAAGGATATTGGTGGCCATACATGCAACCGGATTTTGAAAAGTATGTCAAAAAGTGCGAGAAGTGTCAGAAGTTCGCACACCAAATACACCAACCTGCCAGAGAACTCCTACCTCTAACTAGCCCATGGCCCTTCGCAATGTGGGGATTGGACATAGTAGGACCACTTCCAACGGCACCAGGAAACAGAAAGTTCTTTCTTGCAGCAACCGACTACTTCGCAAAATGGGTGGAAGCAGAAGCCTTGGCATCAATCAAAGAAAAAGATGTAAAAAATTTTGTCTGGCAGAATATCATCACTCGATTTGGCATACCAAAGGCACTAATATCAGACAACGACACTCAGTTCGACGGCATAATCTTCAGAGGCTTTTGTGAAGAGTACAAGATAGAATTCTACAATTCTACACTGGCATATCCCCAAGCAAATGGTCAGGCAGAAGCATCAAACAAGGTAGTCTTGGATGGATTAAAGAAAAGGTTAGAGAAAGCAAAAGGCAAGTGGGCGGAAGAGCTCCCTCATGTTTTATGGGCTTACCGCACCACACCTCGGCAGTCAACAGGAGAAACTCCATTTTCCTTAGCCTATGGTATGGAGGCAGTAATCACACTAGAAGTTGGCCTCCCCACAATTCGAAGCGAGAATTTTGATCCAGACTTGAATGGCGAGGCCATAACATTGGAGCTCGACCTTGCGGAGGAAAGAAGAGAAAGAGCACTGGTTCACATTGCCTCGTACCAACAAGAGTTATCTAGGAAATACAACAAAACAGTGCATCCAAGACAATTCAAGATCGGAGATTGGGTACTGCGCAAAGTGATGGGAAACGCCCTAGTTCCAGGAGATGGCAAGTTAGGGCCTAATTGGGAAGGACCTTACAAAGTGGTTGGATTAGCAGGCAAAGGAGCATACCACTTAGAAGATAAGGACGGCAAGACAATTCCCAGGCCATGGAATACTACCAATCTCAAGTTATTTTATTTTTAGCTTTTTTCTTATTAAAGAATATGTAATTTTTCCCTTTCTCAATAAAACAAGTAGTTTTCTTTTCAGTATAGTCGTTTTCCTCTGTAAAAGTTTGTTTTACTAAATTAATGTGTCAGGGACATAAAAAACACAGTTGGCCGGAATAACCAACTGCGAACCTTCCTAAGCCCAGGATAAGGATCTAGGCTGCAGGACGTTTGGTCGGAATAACCAAACATTTTATTCTAGGTTGGCTGGATTAAACCAACTTAGAGGTTGGCTGGACTAAACCAACACCCCTCCTAAGCCCAGGATAAGGATCCAGGCTGCAGGACGTTTGGTCGGAATAACCAAACATTTTATTCTAAGTTGGCTGGATTAAACCAACCCTTGTTACTCTTCAGCCGAAGTAAGGGTATACGCTGAAAGTGGTTGGCTGAATTAAACCAACTTTTGTTACTCTTCAGCCGAAGTAAGGGTATGGCTGAAGAGTGGTTGGCTGGATTAAACCAACTCTTATTACTCTTCAGCCGAAGTAAGGGTATGGGCTGAAGAGTGGTTGGCTGGATTAAACCAACTCTTTGTACTCTTCAGCCGAAGTAATTATATCGGCTAAAGAGTGGTTGGCTAAGTAAGCTTAGTCAGATTGACCAGCTAAAACCGAAATACGGTATCTCGGTTGAAGAATATTTCAAACCGCAGTTAGAAAGCAAGCTCAAACAGAAATTTAAACCGAGATAACAGTTGGAGCAAAAGATCGTGGAAAAATCAGTACAAGCATATAGTTCAAACCGAAATAAGTGTTAGAGTAGAAAAGACGATTTTCATTGATCAAGTTCAGAACAAGTATAAAGGAGGGGCCACAGCCCGGTTACACGAGCAAAAAGAAAAAAGGAAAAGAAAATTACAAAATCAATTAAAAAGGTCTTCAAGATCGGCTTCAATGTCAACTTGAACACAGGTTGCAGATGGAAGATCAGTCTCGGTTGCGAGCTCGGTATCAACAGGCAGCACGGTGTCAGTCGGTGGCTCAATAGTTAGGTCTTCAACTGTTGGCTCCAACCGAGCTGATTGATCGTTGCCTTGCTCATTGACTACCGGAGTATCAGTTGGCTCATTTTCTTCATCTTCATCATCTGAACCCTGCAAAAATTGTTGTTGGACAGAAGCAGCATACTCCGCTAGTGAGGCCGGAATGAAATACTGAGGAGCATTGTAGACCTTGGTTTCGGGCCCACAGCCGAGCTGCTCCACAGCACCTCTCCAACCGCACTTGAAAAATAAGTCCTTCACTGCCTTGCATTGTTGGATGTAAGCTTCTTCGCCTTCCTTGAAACCTTTCAGCTCGGCGTCTTCAGCTTTCTTTTTCAGCTCTCTTATTTCGGCGTTCTTCGCGCCTTCGCGCTTTCATTACGGTCAGAGTTCTCTGTTTATCGTCGTTAGCCGAGGTAACTAGTTCGGTTAGACGAGTTACCTCGGCCTCTAGTTCAGCCGTCCTCTGTTGGGATTGTTTTAGTTCGGCGATCTTGGCTTTGGCTTCTGCCATGGCCTGCCTTGTTGTTTTCCTAAGCTCCAACACATTTTGATGGGCAATTTGGCTCTTTTGAAGAGACTGAAATGAATGGAAAGAAATCAATGACAAAACCGAACTGAAAGTTTGTAAAATTTGAGAGACAAGAGGGGCATCTTACCGGGATCATGGATTTGGTGGCCGATCGGATGGCCCTTAGTTCGGTCAGGTGCTGGTGGTGTTCCATGTCTGCTGGAAGGCAAACACTCTTGGCAAGGTTGAATGCCATCAAGTGATCCGTCTCAGCAACCACCGAATTGGTATCCTGAATGTCTCGGTTCTGAAAAGTAAGTTTGGGAGCCCATCTGGAGGAGCTAGCTCGGTCAGAGCGCTCCGGTTGAGGGCTTGGTTGAGGGCTGGGCGGAAGGATGGTCTCATCCTCGTCAACAAGGCGCTGCTCGGTTTGGCTAGTCTGGGCGCGCTTGTTCGCCCGAGATGTTGAAGGCCGTTGAGTTGGGAGAGCCACCACGGTTTCTGTTGTTTGGGTTGGTGGTGGTACTTCGGGTCTGTTGGTTTCAGTCAGAAGAGCCCTCACTCTGTTTCTTTTTGCCATCTCTTGTTCGGCAGTCAGGGGTATGAGGTTGATCTGGGGTAAAGTGGGGTCCGGTTCAGGGGCGTCTTCAAGCAGAAAGTCTGTTACTCTGGCTTTTCGGCGACCGCTGTATCTGCATGTCGGCTCAAAATTAAGAAGTTTGGCCCAACTTCTTTCTGGAAAACGTAGTGCGGCACGGAGAGTGTTCAGGTTGGGGTAGTTGTACAATGAATATATATGGGCTGGATCTGCATGAAGAAGACAACTGTTAGTTCGGTTCGGAATGGGAAACCGAAATAAATAAAAAAAAAAGAGAAGAAAAATGAAGGTAAACCGAAGTAAAGTATACTAGGGATTCCTTTATTCCAATTTATACTTCGGCCTGGGATCTGGGCTTGGTGGTCTTTAAAATTCCCAGACACCCAGAAAAAATCGTCATCATTCAAATCTTTGTCCGGTGTATCTTTTATTATTTTCTCTCGGCGATGGCGTATTCTTAAGTAGTAAACCCAGCCATCATCTTTGGATCCTAAGGAGTATTGATGGAAGAGTTTGGCCAAACCGAGGTTAATGCCGGCTCGGCGGTTCAGTTCGGCTATGCCCATTATTATACGGTATGAGTTTGTGGAAAGTTGGGTTGGACATATTCTGGTCTGCCTAAGGAATTCACAGATCAAGGGTTGAACGGGGAATCTTAGTCCGGTTTCTATTATGGACAGGAGGGTAAAAGGTACGAAGCCTTCGTTTCCCCATAGAATGGTATCTTGTTCGGCTAGGGTAAGGTGGACGTCGTCAGGTATATTATAATCTTTGCGGAATTCGGCTAGGCCGCCAGGTGTTTCTACTAAAAACCTATACTTTCCCATTTATTTTATAAATTATGAATAAATTAGATCGGTGGGAAATTTGTGCTCAGAAGCTCGGTTGGGCACTCAGAGGAGTGCCTGGGTAACCTAAGTCTGCAAAGTGGAAAACAAAGGTGTTAAGCACAGATCGTTGAACCGTGCTACAGAGTAAAAAGCAAGAAAATAGAAGTCCTACTTCGGCTATGTGAAATACTACAATTCCTATCTCGGTTTCAGCAAGATGCTTGGTAGCTCGGTTTGAGCAAAGGATTTGTTGGCTTGATTGCTACAGGTAGTTCGGTATCTCGGTTAAAAGGGAAGGTTTTCTAGACCGGTTGAGCTTCTAGGGGCAGCTTTCTGAGTTCGGTCTAAAAAACTAAGAAAGCTGGTTTAGCCCCACAGACCTAGCTCGGTCAAAATTAAGGTTTCCTAGTACACTAAGTTCGGACTTAGTTCGGTTCGTTTATCTCGGCTAAGGTAAATCAAAAGGTGGTGCCTTATTAAAACTACTGGTATGAGCATGAAGTGTTAGTTCAGTTACAAGCTGATTAGACTTATACCTAGCATAAACTTTATCCTAGTTCGGTTGCATCATGTTTTTGGATCAAACAGTGTTTTACAGACTACTTCCTAAAGTCTATGGAGTTTTTTCCCAGAAAAAGCGAAAACAGTGTTTTACAAAAAACACAAAATAGTAGACTATGGATTAAACGAAAGCAAAAACGAGAAAAGAGAAACAGAGTTGTGATGCTTACCAGATGAAGAGGAAGAAACTGGAGGTGGGAGCAGCAGCAACAATAAAGAACACGAACTCAGGAAGCTTCAAAGACTGCAAGGTTGAAGAACAATGCAAGAGCAATGGAGGTTCAGAGAGAGAAAGGAGTTGAATAGTAGTGGTAGATCCAAAAAATGAAGGGTTTTTGTTTTTGTGAAAAAGTTGGAGGCGGGAACTGTTCAAATTTTGCGAAGTACGAGGGCGGCGTGACAGCTGCAAATGACTAATCAGAATCTGCCACGTGTCACTAGAATGGGAAGCGATTCAGTTTCTGTCACTGAAGAGACGTTTCGACCGGATAAGGATAGCTCGGCTAGAAAGGCTTTAGAATTTTAGCTCAGCTGGAAAGGCTAAAGGATTTTTTAGCTCGGCTGGAAAGGTTAAAACTTTGGCCCGGTTTATAGACAGGTAATCCCTATCATGCTACGCAGATGGAATTAAGGGGCAATTGAGAGGGTAATTTATATGCAAATTAGGCCGAGCTGGGCCGTTATGGGCCTCAGTGCGAAGGGCTGAGTAAAAAGGCCATGAGTTACTCCGGCCTTGAAGGGGCTTAAAGTTAGTCCGGTTTCGAGCCCAAAAATTAGTCCGGTCCGAGGGAGGCTTGGAAGTTAGTCTGGTTCCAGAAGGCATTAGTTCTAGCCCGGTTCAGAATAGTGCAACGGACAGTTCGGTCGCCACATTTAGTTCGGTCATGGCGTGTGAAACTAAGGTATACTGAGTCCTCTTCAGGACTTGGTATTGGGTTAGTTCGGCTTAGACTCTTCTATGGATAGCTCGGTCTTGGCATGTGAAGCCGAGGTAGGAGAAAAACAAGGGAGAGCCGAACTAACAGTTAGATCGGTCACTTTAGTTAGCCTAGCATGGCAATGTTATTTCGGTCGTATGGTAGTCCGGCCATAGTAAAACCATCTCACTTGGTTTAAGCAGTGAGGGGGGTGTTGAAGGATAAGCATTATCCTTCAGGAGTATGAATCCTATGAGGACTATGCGTGGAGGAGTAAAAGTCCTACTAGGATTGTGCCACACGAAACCTATAAAAGCTTACAAACATCACCTATGGAGAGGTAATGCAACTTTGATTCCCGAATATACAGAGCTTTTGTCTAATTGTCCGGTTTACTGACTTAGGCATCGGAGAGGTTTCCGGCACACACCCGCCGGCTAGCTCACGTTTGTATTTTCAGGTAGTAGAACGACGTCGTATGGAGGAGCGCAGACTTGATCAACAGGATTATACGAGAAGGTTTATTTCTTTCCCGTACAGTATTAATTTGGTTGGACCACAAGCAATGGTCAACAATTACCTTTGTTAGTGTTTGAATTGCAATGTTTACTGTGATAGGTATCAATCTATGAAAAGAATAACAGATGTAATCTGTACTTTTCTGTGTTTCGCCAATTCATTCAGGAGGGATAAAGAATCTTATGCAGTGTGCCTGTTTGGATCATGCGATAGGGGGAATGCATTAGATAACGTTTATAATATTTTCCTTCCACCAAACATTAA
>JAPPVO010007732.1:0-82244 GCA_030407325.1 Camellia japonica | reverse complement strand
TGCATTTGCATATTGTGTGGGAGGAGATAGGGGATGTACTCCACGGTTTAGGGGAAAGATAGGGGATGGACCTCTAAACCGGATTTTGTTTGGGAGGAGATAGGGGATGGACTCCATTAGCATCACTTTTATGTGTGCTTATTGATATTGAAGTGTTTTTACATGTTATTGATACAGCACTAAAATGTGTATCAATCTGGAAGTATGAAGTGTTTTTGATATGAGCCTGAGTCTCATTTGTGTTATCGTTATCGGAATTATTGTGAATATGATATATAGTTCACTGTTGTAAGTTTAGCCAGGTTCTGAGCCATGTTGAAAATTAATGGAAAGTGGAACTGATAATTTGTGTTACCCATCTATTGGAATGCTAATGCTTTATTCAATACTTATATATGGTTTAGTATATTTCTGCTGGGCTGTGGCTCACCCTTTATGGAACATCATTTTCAGGTTCAGGTGATAAGCTACCTCCAAGGACTTAGCTTGGAAGGATTTGGCTTTTGGATTTTGAAGACTATCTTTAGTTAGTTGTTTTATTTGTTAGTACATGTAAACATTCAAGCCTAGGGCTTTACTTGTATTTGAGTTAGAACTCATATTTTTTGTGTCCAAGTGTTGGCTTGGAAGATGTAAGCCGTAGGGCATTTAATTTGATGTTACATGTTATGCTTTTATTTAGTAATACTCTTGATGAATGAATTAATGAATTGTTTTCTTTAATATTGCATGTCAATTTATATATATATATATATATATATAATGGGATTATTTTGAGGGCGTTACAACTTGGTATCAGAGCGTACCGGGTTTGAATACTTTGGGTACGTGGGAAGTGATTAGTATCACAATGGTTCGTCTCGTTTGATAGAGACTTAGCTGTACTGTTGTATGCTTATATGATTACATGTTTATGTGATTATGTGGGTATGGAACGTAGTTTCTAGGATGTTGATTGGACCTTTGAGTTTCTAGTAGTCTTGTTGGAAAGGCACTTGATCACTGCTGCTTCCAACCGGAACTATAGTAACACTTCAGGACTATTATCATCCAGGAATGAAATTCGTAGGTGCTTATGTGATTATGTGCTTACGTGGAATGAATTACTGTTGTCCAATGCATTAGGACGCGAGGGTTTAGTTTCGGCACATCTATTAATGTGCTAACGTCTTTGTTTCCTTTCTTAGGATGTCAGGACGAGGACAAGGACGCGGTAGCGTGGTAGGCCGGGTAAGCAGGAGGTGCCTGTGCCAGAGGAGATTCCGGCAATTCAGGGGGTGTTGGCCAGGCCAATGTGGCCGAGCTAGTAGGCTAGCAGGCTATGGGCGCTTTAGCCCGAGAGATAGCAGGGGCATTCAGGGAGTCAGTAGACATTCTCAGAGCTGAGAATCAGGCTCAGGTTGTTGTTGCGGATGCAGGACCTTCCTTTCTGAAGAGGGAGTTTTTCCGGTCTAATCCGGATGAATTTGTGGGTGACCCTAAAAAGCCGCTTAAGGAGATGAATGGCTCGAACAGACAACGAAGACGTTTGAGATGCTGGCATCGAAGACGAGGGGTTGAAAGTGACCTTGGCATCTTTCCAACTGAAGGGGGATGCGGGTCAGTGGTGGAAATTCACTAAGGGTCGTATAGGAGTACTTGGGAGGCTTTTGTGAATGCTTTCCAGGAGCGGTTTTTATCTCCAGTAGTCAGGGAAAAGCTGAGAGACCAGTTCTGCCAGCTTAAGCAGTCGAGTTCTTCAGTGGCCGAGTTTGAGGCTGCGTTTACTAGCTTGTCCAGGTTTGCACCTGAGTTGGTGGCGTCTGAGGAACGCGTTGTATTGAGTTCGAGAAGAAGTTGAGGCTGGCCTCAAGCTGAGAGTTGGGGGAACTATGATTCGGGATTATGGGCGTATGGTTGATGCTGCAGCCCATATGGAAATCATGATGCAGGAGGAGGAGGAAGGACAGAAGGGCTCCAAGAGGAGTCAGGATGGTCAGAGTGATGGTAGGAGACAGAAGGGTTTTAACCCTCAGCAGTCTCAGGGTAGCTTTTCTAGATCGACTTTTCCTGTGCCGAGTGCTAGTTCGGGGAAAGGCAGTCAGGAAGAATCACCTGTTTCAAGTGTGGTCAGCTGGGCCACAAGTCTCCAGTTTGTCCTCAGAGGGGAGGAGTACAGAGAGCAGCATCATCTTCGGCTCGATCTCAGAGCCAGAGTCAGGGTAGAGGCCAGCCGCTCTCTTGTTTTCAGTGGGTCAGAGGGCACATGAAGAGGTATTGCCCGCAGTTGGGTGGCACACCTGGTGCATCTGGTTTGAGGCAGACTCAGGGGTCAGCAGCTAGCTCAGTCAGGTCAGGCCTCGAGGGCCAATCAGGGGGCTTCATCGTCCCAGTCTGTGCAGCAGTCTTATGCTCCTAGGGGTGAGCAGGTTGATCAGAGACCATCTGGGCGCGTGTATGCTGTTACCGCGCAGGATCTTGTACCGGCTCCATCTGTTGTGAGAGGTACCTTCTTGTTTTGCAACTCGGTTGCTAATGTTTTGATTGATACGGGGCATCTCATTCCTTTGTGTCTGCTGCATTTGCATCTGTTTTGGAGTTGGAGTTAGCACAGTTAGCATCTCCTATTTGTGTAGTGTCACCTCTTGGGGGCGAGTTGATCTTGAAACAAGGTGTTAGGGGTTGTGATATAGAGGTTGACTATCATAGACTTCCGTTTCCTTTTGTAGTTATGCCCATGAAGGGCTTGATGTTATTTTGGGTATGGACTGGTTATCGTCATACCGGGCAGTTATTGATTGCTATCGCCAGAGGGTCACTTGTTGTACCGTGGGCGGAGAGTGTTTTCATTTTCTGGGGGACCGGGTTGGTAGTGTTTTGCCACCGGGGTATGGTTCGCGAGGGCGAGTGAGCTTAGTGGTCTACTTGCTAGCTTTGAGAGTGGTGAGTGTGATGAGACCCAGATTGTGTTGCCACGGGTGGTGTGTGAGTACTCGGACGTCTTTCCCGAGGACCTTGTTGGTTTGCCACCGCATCGAGAGATTGAGTTCTCTATTGACCTAGTGCCCGGCACGGCGCCAATTTCTTATGGCACCTTATCGTTTTGCCCCAGCCGAGTTAGTTGAGTTGAAGATTCAGCTCCAGGAGTTGCAGATAAGGGCTATATCCGTCCTAGTGTTTCGCCGTGGGGAGCACCGGCCCTCTTTGTTAAAAAGAAAGGTGGTGCTTTGAGACTGTGTATAGATTACCGGAAATTGAATCAGGCTACGGTTAAGAATAAGTACCCTATGCCTCTATAGATGATTTGTTCGACCAGTTGAAGGGTTCCCGTTGTTTTTCTAAGATAGATTTGAGATCGGGTTACCACCAGTTGAGAGTCAGGGAGGAAGATATTCCGAAGACGGCATTCCGTACGCGGTATGACCACTATGAGTTTTTGGTGATGCCATTTGGGCTCACCAATGCACCGGCAGTGTTTATGGATTTGATGAACCGGATATTCCGGGAATTCTTAGATCGTTTTGTAGTCGTCTTCGTGGACGACATTCTGATTTATTCACCTTCAGAGGAGGAGCACAAGGAACACTTGAGAGTGGTCTTGAGTTACTTAGAGCCCATAAGCTTTATGCTAAGTTTGGGAAGTGTGAGTTCTGGCTAGAAGAGGTCAAGTTCTTAGGCCATGTGGTTTCTGGGAAGGAGTGTCAGTTGATACATCCAAGACTGAAGCAGTGCAAGATTGGGCACAGCCTAAGAGTGTGTTTAGATCCGAGTTTTCTGGGATTAGCTGGGTATTATCGACGTTTGTGAAGGATTTCTCCAGGTTAGCTTCGCCTTTGACTAGATTGACTCGGAGGGAGTCAAATTTGTATGGAGTGAGACTTGTGAAAAGTCGTTTCAGGAGTTGAAGTTTAGATTGACCACCGCTCCGGTTTTGATTATTCCGGAGAGAGGGTTGGGTTATGCTGTTTACTGTGATGCCTCACAAGAGGGTTTGGGTTGTGTGTTGATACAAGAGGAAAGTGGTTGCTATGGCTCACGTCAGTTGAAAATTCACGAGAAGAATTACCCTACGCATGATTTAGAGTTAGCAGCTGTGATATTTGCCTTGAAGATTTGGAGGCATTATCTTTAGGTGAGAGGTTCGAGGTATTCTCGGATCATAAGAGTCTGAAATATCTATT
Source organism: Camellia japonica (assembly GCA_030407325.1). Taxonomy (NCBI): domain Eukaryota; kingdom Viridiplantae; phylum Streptophyta; class Magnoliopsida; order Ericales; family Theaceae; genus Camellia; species Camellia japonica. Next base: position 78,084 of record JAPPVO010007732.1, on the reverse strand, counting down.
CACACAGAAAGACTTGAACTTGAGGCAGAGGAGGTGGATGGAGTTCATTGGGATTATGACTTTGAGTTGCATTATCATCCGGGAAGGCCAATTGGTGGCCGATGCCCTTAGCAGGAAATCTGTTGGTGACATAGCTAGTATAGCCATCCGAGAGTGGGAGATGTTGGGTGCACTTGGAGAGTTTGATTTGCTTCTGGGCGAATCCGTTGAGGCTCGGCCTTGTTTTCTGTTGTTGCGCAGCCTACACTTGTGACTCGAGTGTTAGAGGCTCAGAGGGTGACCTTGAAGTGAATCCCTCCGAGAGAAGATCTCCAGTGGGAAGGTTGAGAAGGGCTTAACGGTGTATTCCACCTGAGTGTGAGATACCGAGACCGTTTGTTTGTGCCGGAGTCTTGCCGAGAGGAAGTACTCTGAGAGTTTCATCATTCACGCCTTGCGGTACATCCGGAGGTACTAAGATGTATCGGGATTTGGGTCGCCAATTTTGGTGGCGGGTATGAAGAGAGAGTGGCAGCTTTCGTGTCTAAGTGCCTTACTTGTCAGCAAGTGAAGGCCGAACATCAAAGGCCAGCGGGTTTGTTGCAACCCTTGCCTATTGCCGAATGGAAGTGGGAGCATGTCACTATGGACTTCGTTGTGGTCTTCTGAGGACTCAGCGGGGTAGTGATGCTATTTGGGTGGTTGTAGACCGGTTGACTAAGTCGGCGCACTTCATTCCTATGCGCGTGAGAGATTCGGTAGATCATCTTGCCGACTTGTACATTCGGGACATAGTGAGGTTGCACGGGGTCCCAGTGACGATCGTCTCAGATAGAGATCCTCGTTTTACTGCTAGTTGTGGCAGAGTTTGCAGAGTGCCTTAGACCTAAGTTGACCTTTAGCACGGCTTATCATCCTCAGACTGACGGGCAGTCCGAGCTACTATTCAGATCCTTGAGGATATGCTTCGGGGTTGTGTTCTTGATTTCAGTGGGTCGTGGGAGAGGCACTTGCATTAGTGGAGTTTGCCTACAACAACAGTTTCCAGTCTAATATCGGTATGGCACCGTTTGAGGCCTTGTATGGCCGACCGTGTAGATCTCCAGTTTGTGGGCCGAGGTGGGTGATGCACCTCTGTTGGTCCAGAGTTGGTGAGAGAAACGACGGAGAAAGTTGAGCTTATCTGTAAGAGGCTTGTTACAGCCCAGAGTCGTCAGAAATCTTATGCCGACCGTAGGAGGAGACCTTTGGTATTTGAGGTGGGTGATCATGTCTTTCTGAAGATATCACCTAAACGGGATTAATGAGGTTGGAAGAGCGAGGAAGTTGTCCCTTCGGTTCATTGGTCCTTTTGAGATCCTTGAGAGGATTGGCGAGGCTGCTTATCGTTTAGCTTTGCCACCGCATTTGTCCGGAGTACATGACGTGTTTCATGTGAGTATGCTTCGGAAGTATGAGCCGGATCCATCACATGTGTTGGATTGGACTGATTTAGTGGTTGACGAGGATGTCTCGTATGAGGAGAGACCGGTTCGGGTCTTGGATAGGCGGGATCAAGTTTTGCGAGGCAAAACCATTCCTTTGGTAAAGGTTCTGTGGAAACATCACGGGGTGGAAGAAGCCACTTGGGAACGTGAATTGGAAGTCCGCGAGAAATATCCGGACATGTTTATTGATTTGTAATCTTGTTTGTAGATTTTGTAATATTGTTGAACTTAAGAACTTTATATATGCCTTAAGTTGGAAAACATTGAGAATGTTTTGGTTTAATAGAAATATTTTGGAACTTGCCTCATAATGGAAGTTTAGTATAACATTGAATATGTTGAATATATTGTTCAATTAGAGTTCTATCATGAAATTGAATATGATATGAAAACTGTTGAAATTGAAAGGAAAAAATGCATAATACTGATGCAGGTTGTAATATATGTTGTTTTATATACATATTGTGAGATGCCTCTTGATAAGAGATGAGATGACCGGTATTGGGTCAGGTTGTGCATTATTGTAATGTCATATTGTTGGAATTTGAGAAAAACCTGTTTTCAAAAACTTATGCTTAATTTCGGGACGAAATTCTTTTAAGGGGGGGAGGTTATAGCGACCCCGGTCTTTTCCCATTTGGTTGTTGTACCCGGACTTATGTTCCGTAGATTCAGTTGTTATTATATTGTTGTTGTTGTCCTTTAATTCCTTATTTTTGAGTTATAGGATATGTTGGGCAGGTTTTGTTACAGGTTGGTTGGGTTCGGAAACCAAGTGTTGCTGTCCAGTTTATGGGTTGGTCGCTCGAGCGAGGGTTGTTTTTGTGTCTGGTGGCTCGAGCTATGGTTCCTTCGCTCGAGCGAGCGATTGCGTCTAGTATAGACATGAGAGCAGTGTTTCTTCGCTCGAGCGAGCGAGGTGTATGTTTTCGAGTTCTTCGCTCGAGCGAGAATTCCATCGCTCGAGCGAGCTTCTGTGTTGCAGACCTGAAGCATCGAGTCTTTGGCTCGAGCGAGCTTTTCTTCGCTCGATCGAGGTTTTCTTGTGTCTGGTCGCTCGAGCGACCAAGTCTTCGCTCGAGCGAGCCTGTCCAGTTTAAATAGGCAGCAGCGGGATTTTGAACAGTTTTTCACCCTCTTTTTGATTCCAAACCCTAGGTCCGACTTCTCTCTCTCTCTTCTCTCTTAGGTTTGATCTATTTAGGGTGTGTTTCTACCCTAGTTGCTTTATTAAAAAGATAGTGTGAGTCGAGGGCTCCGTTTTAATCTGAGAGTTTGTGAATTTGGAGCACTTTGGATTTTGGGTCTTCATTTCCGTTTCTCCATTTGGGTTAATTTCTTCGAGGTAGGGATTTCCTACTCCAATGTATAAGTTTTGTTCCGAGTTTTGGTATTTTGATATGTTGGGGTATTTTGGTAATTTTGGGAAAAACCCTAATTGTCTTAATAAATTGATTTGTATAATTAATTTAAGGAAAATTGGGGAAATTAGTTAAATTCATGAAATTGAGGAATTTATGATTAAATGGGGTAGTTGGTTAATTTAAATCACTCGCCTATTAAATTGTTGATTTATTTATTTCCAGTCTAGAAATAACTGTTTTGGGCTATCGTGGAGGATAATCGTGATTGTTGTAGACATTGCATGTGGATTAGGGATAACTGAAACTAATCATATTGGTTAAGTCATTGTTTTGACTATTGAATTAATACAGAAAATACATGTATTGATTGAGCATGCATTGCATATTGTGTGGGAGGAGATAGGGGATGTACTCCACGGTTTAGGGGAAGATAGGGGATGGACCTCTAAACCGGATTTTGTTGGGAGGAGATAGGGGATGGACTCCATTAGCATCACTTTTATGTGTGCTTATTGATATTGAAGTGTTTTTACATGTTATTGATACAACACTAAAATGTGTATCAATCTGGAAGTATGAAGTGTTTTTGATATGAGCCTGAGTCTCATTTGTGTTGTCGTTATCGGAATTATTGTGAATATGATAATAGTTCACTGTTGTAAGTTTAGCCAGGTTCTGAGCCATGTGAATAATTAATGGAAAGTGGAACTGATAATTTGTGTTACCCATCTATTGAATGCTAATGCTTTATTCAATACTTATATATGGTTTATATATTTCTGCTGGGCTGTGGCTCACCCTTTATGGAACATCATTTTCAGGTCAGGTGATAAGCTACCTCCAAGGACTTAGCTTGAAGGATTTGGCTTTTGGATTTTGAAGACTATCTTTAGTTAGTTGTTTTTATTTGTTAGTACATGTAAACATTCAAGCCTAGGGCTCTACTTGTATTTGAGTTAGAACTCATATTTTTTTGTGTCAAGTGTTGGCTTGGAGAGATGTAAGCCCGTAGGGCATTTAATTTGATGTTACATGTTATGCTTTTATTTAGTAATACTCTGATGAATGAATTAATGAATTGTTTTCTTTAAATATTGCATGTCAATTATATATATATATAATGGGATTATTTTGAGGGCGTTACAATCCCCAAGTGAAAGAAAAAATTTCAGAATAAAATTTTATATAATTCAGTTAAATTATTTATGTGTACGTATGTATAATTATTTTAAAAACTAAATTTATGCGATACAAGAAAATAATTTTGAACTAACTGTGTAATGTAGCTTAAATAAATATATAATATAGTTAGTTTATATAATGATAAATTTAAAATAGCAAAGTAACACTCAATCTGACAGTAGAAAAATTGATTAAATTTGAAAAATCATTGATAACTTAAAATAAAAGAATTAATTCAATAATTTGAATTAATTCTTTTATTTTATTTTTAATTAAGAGATAAATAGAAACTGAAAATACACTAACAAAAAATCATTTTAAGAAATTGATTAGAAAGTATATTAATATATATATATATATATATATGTATAAATTAGTAAAAAAAAATCGTAAACTTATCTATAGAATAGCTTTAAATGAAGTCTGCAAAGAAAACTTTAGGAAAAAAAAAAGAAAAAGAACAGAGTTATTGGCCCCTGTTAAAAGTTTTTGGTAATCTCACATGTGAAGTTTTTTTTAGCAACAAACAAAATAATATAGTACATGATGGACTCTTTTTCTTTTTCTTTTTTTTTTCCCCTTTCTAAAAGCAGTGAAATTTTATTAGGGAAAAAAAAAATGGTCTCTTATGTTGATTATTATAATTTTTTTTAAGTGAATTACTTATAAAATATGATTATATTTTGTTCTAATGTATTTTTTGGTGTTAGTAAAAAATATCCATTTAATAGTGATACTATTCAAATTTTTTTGTGCGTTGATAAAAAATTAATATTTTAATTTTTTATCCCACCTTCTTGGTGTTCCCACATCATTAAAATTTGAATTAAAAAAATTAAACTTTGAAAGTCTAATAAAAACATTCATAAATTACATTAAATTCATATTATAATGAGATCAGAGCGCTAAGAGGAGTGACATAGAGTGTTAGTATATAGAATATGCATAGAGGATCTAAAATTGAGATCGGGCTACATGATACACCCCTATTTGTGTATACCATGTGCATATAGTATTACTAGCATAAAATCCGAGAGTGTGAAAATTTTATTTATAATTAAAAAATAATGAAACCTTTTAAAATATGTGTATATTGCACAACCTTAATTTATATTTCTCGTTGTTTTTAATATTTTACTAAAAATATTTAAATTTATTATAAAACTAAAATTTGTGGTGTGAATATAATATGGCGGTATTAGTAGATTTTGATTGTGATAGAGATTTGACGTGGTAATTTGTAGTTGTGTAAGGTAGATTTAAATATGCGAGAAAATTAGTAGTATTACAAAGTATATAGCGATCCCGGGTTTTACCCCTTGTTGTACAGTGATCCGGACTTAGGTTCCATGGGGTTGATTATTGTATTTATGTCGTTTGCATCCTCTACTCTTTATTTATGAGTCTTGGGTTGTGTTGGGAAGGTTTGGAATAAGTTGGTTGAGCTTAGGAACCAAGTCTAGTTGTCCAGATTTTGGCTTGTACGCTCGAGCGGGACTTTTGTCGCTCGAGCGGGGACCCCTTTTGTTTCTTGTCCGCTCGAGCGAGGGTTTTGGCGCTCGAGCGGGGAAGTCACCCATCCAGTTTTTCGTCTGCAGTGTTGGACGCTCGAGCGGGGGATTGGCCGCTCGAGCGGGGAGTTGGACGCTCGAGCGGGGACCTGTCTGCAAAAGTTCTGGGAACGTGCATCCGCCGCTCGAGCGGGGGATTGGACGCTCGAGCGGGGATCTGTGAGTGACGCTCGAGCGGGGCTTTTGCCGCTCGAGCGGGAAGGCTTTTATATAAAGCCGAGATCCGACCTTTTTGTTCACTTTTCAACATCCTTTCTCTCTCTTACTTTTCCAAAAAGCTATTTTGAGAGTTCCTTTCACTAAAACCCTACCTTCTCTCTAGGATTGATCTAGTAGGAGTTGTTTTCTCACCTTGGGCCTTTACAAAAGTTGTGTTGATCGTCGAGGGCTATCTTTTAATCTGAAAATTTCGGGATTTGGAGCATTTTCGTTTTCTTCATCTCCTTCGTTGGGTTCCATCATTCGAGGTAGGGACAACCTACTCCATCTTATGAGTTTTGTCTTTGAATTTTAGCATTTTGATACGTTGGGGGGTTGTTGGGTAATTTTGAGAAAGTTTGGGCCTTTGTGTAATTTTACAAAAAGTTGGGGTTTTAAATATATAAACCTATATGCATGTTAGGCATAGAGAAATGAGATTAATGTTGGAACATTGATGGAATTGGAACCTTAGGGTTGTTTTGTGAATTATGGTAATTTGCCCTAATTGGTTTAATTAATTAATATATATAATTAATTAAAGAAAATGAGAAATTGAATTGAGAATGTTGAACTTGGGAATGTATAGGACTAAAGGGTGTAGTTGAATCTTTTATTGCTCACCTAGTTGAAATGTTGATATATTATCCATTTGTGCATTTATTTCCTGTTTAGAAATAATTGCTTTGGGCTACCGGTGGAGGGTAGTGTTGATTGTTGTAGACAATGCATGATGATTAGGCAAACTAAAACTAATCAATTGGATGTGTCATAGAGTATGACAGTTGATAGAATATATTAACTTTATGTATTGATTGATTGTGCATATGACCAATATGGTTATATGCATTATGTGTAGACAGTTGATAGAATACATTAACTTTATGTATTGATTGATTGCGTATATGATTCTATGTTTGTATGCATTGCTTGTGTATGGGAGGAGATGGGGGATGTACTCCACGGTTTAGGGAAAGATGGGGGATGTACCTCTAAACCGGTTAATGGTTAAGGGAAGATGGAGGATGGACCCAAGGATGCAGCTCATATGCTCTCCCATTGAAGTGTTGATACAGCTCATATGCTTATCTATTGAAGTGTTGATACAGCTCATATGCTTATCTATTGGAATGTTGATATAGCTCATATGCTTATCTGTTGAAGTGTTGATATAGCTCATATGCTTATCTGTTGCAGTAGTGATATAGCTCACATGCTTACCTATTGAAATGGTTGTTTGATTTGATATAGCACTAAAATGTATATCATCATCGTTTGTGAAGTATGGAAGTGGCTTATGTGTTATCGATACAACACCAAATGTGTATTCACCTTGAATTTGAACGTGTTCTAGTGATGAACTATAATCTCATCAAATGTTTTGGCCAGAGTACTGAGCCTTGTTTTCAAACACAAAGTTGAATAAGAAATGGAAAGTGAATTGTAACATAGACTTGATTGTCATGGAATTGTAATAAGATGTAAATGGAAGTGTAAGTGTTGACCATCTATCAGTTGCTAATCTTTTAGTCATTGTTCATAGTTGGTTTAGTATATTTCTACTGGGCTGTGGCTCACCCTATATGGAAACATCATTTTCAGGTACAGGTAGCATGCCACCTCTAAGGACGTAGCTTGGGAGGCTAGAGGCGACCATACTTTTGTTGTCTTACTTCCTTGATTGTATTACATATAGATTCAAGCCAAGGGCTTATGTGTAATTGAGTTAGCACTCTCTTTTGTAACCAAATGTTAACTTGGAAAGCTGTAAGCCCGTATGGCATTTGCTTTTGTTGTTAAAATATAATACTTTTGTAATGAAATACTCTGATGAATAGATGAATGTGGATCTTTTGTGTATCAATGCATGTCTCTATGGATGGGTTTAATGTTATTTTTTTTGAGGGCGTGACAACTTGGTATCAGAACATATCGGGTTCGAATACTTTGGGTACGTGGGAAGTGATTAGTATCATAATGGGTTTGTCTCGCTTGTTAGAGACTTAGATGTAATGTTATGTACTTATGTGATAACATGTTTATGTGATTATTTGGGTATGGAATGTAGTTTCTTGGATGTTGATTGGATCCTTGGGTTTCTGGGAGTCCTGTTGGAAAGGCACTTGATCAATGCTGTTTCTAACTGGAACTCTAGTAACGCCTCGGGACTATCATTATCCTGAAATGAAATTCGTAAGTGCTTATGTGTTTATGTGCTTACGTGGAGTGAATCGCAGTTGTCCAGGCATTAGGACGCGAGTGTTTAGTTTCGGCACATTTATGAATGCGCTAATATCCTTTGTTACTTTTACTAGGATGCTTAGGCGAGGAAGTTGTGATTTCCCTCCTTCCGCTCGGGAAGAGTTACGGAAATAGTTTGTGGAGTTACGCCAAGGTACTACACCTTTGGTGCGGTTTGAAAGATGGTTTGCTAACCTGTCGAGGTTTGCTCCAGAATTGGTGGACGGAGGACTTGTGTTGTTTCGAGTTTGAGAGTAAGCTGCGTGACGACATCCATGAAAGGATTGCGGGGTCTTGGCATAGGAGTTACAGTGTGCTTGTTAGGGCTGCGACTCATGTGGAGGCAGCGGTGCTAGCTATGGGGCAGAGAGGGGAGGAAGCCATCTCGGCAACTCCTGTAACTCAGGGTGTTGGTAGGCCTTTTAAGAGGCAGAGGGGTTTAAACCCGCAACAGGGAGGTCGGGCTAAAGCTACCCTTCCAGTGTCGGATTTGGGTTTGGGAGAAAGTAAACAGAGAGGTGTCATTTGTTTCAGATGTGGTCCGCTGGGCCATAAAGTTTCGGTTTGCCCACAGAGGAAGGGGGCAGGGTTAGCAGTTCAACCAGTAGTTGCACCACCAGAACCTTCTAGCCAGCCAGGTTTTGGGCCGACCGAATGTTTAGTGGGGAAGCAGTCGCTGGGGCCTCCGTCAACTCGGACTTTGGACCAGACTCGTACTCGGGAGCCGCTTACCTATTGGGGTGTAATCAACCGGGTCATATCCAACGTTTCTGTAAACAGTCGGGGACTTCTTTAGGGGTTTTACAACCTAGTCGGGTCCAGCCCTATTCGATTGGGCAGGGGTAGTATCATTTTGGGGGACAAACAGGCCAGATTTCGAGGACCTCAATGGAGTCGAGTTCCCAAGCCCCAGTTGGGGGAAGTTCGTAGTTGTTCCAAGTGTGGCCGGTTGGGACACATCAATAGTCCGTGTTCGTGGCTTGTAAGCTCATAGAATATCTTGGGTCAGAGAATGACTAACTTTTGAGGTCCAGCGAGGGGCGGTAGTAGTGGTAATACCGAGGGGGTGGTTTTGTTTTGACTAATCCGTTTTGAAATCGGTGAATTATCATTTTGTAATCATTGGGTTCTGTTGTGTAACCAATGTGTTTTGGAAATGTTGGAACATTAAGGTTGTTTGTTCTATATATATGTTTATATAGTTATGTGTGCCTGTACTTATCTATTTTCCTGGAATGGGCGAGTTAGAGCATGTAGCGGCCCTAAAAGTTTTATTAATATAATAGGTTGTTGAGGGACCATAAAATCTTTGGTAATGATGCATTCATAGGCGTGTGATTTGGTTTGGGGAAAAATGAGGGCTGATGAGCCATGTTTTCAAATTTGAAAGGATTACTGAGGGGTACGTACTTTAAACAAAATTACTAGGGAGGCGAGAACAGTTATACTTGCCGGGTGTTCAAAACTTCATTAGTGCTATCTAAGTGATTTTATGTATGTGAAAGTGATGTTAGTCTACGGTTGCGGGAACTCCTCGAGAGGATGTGAAGTGTGAGATTAATACTAGGTATAGTATGTAATTAACATGGTGTATTATGAGAGCATAGCGTATAACCTTGTTAGGATTAGACTTGTACCTCCGTGGTGGGTAACGTTGCCGAATTGGCATGTGTAATGATTGGTCGCTTCGATAGAGGGGTGTAAGTCCCTATATAAGGGTGTGGCTGTTGGCACCGGGAGTGGTGTGTTGTGAGCAGCTTGTACTATATCTCGGGTAGTAGCTTATGGACGTTTTCCTAAGTTTTTGGACTTCCTTATTTTGATCGAAAGTGATAGGTTTGTACCTTAACACTGGCTAGGTCGGGAGATGCTATCATGAGGGTTGATTGGGCGTATAGCCCGTAGTTAGGGTGTGACCCGTGGATGGAGTCACAGTGGTATGGTGTTTGCGGATGAAGATGTGGGTTAATGACGAGGGAGGCGAGGACTTTTACCCCTTTGGAAAGTTAGAAGGGTGAATCTTTGAAAGCCTTGTCGACGACTTGTAACGGTGTCAGGGTTTGGTTCATGGTGGTTGTCTAGCGGTAGCATTGGCTAGTGGTTTGGCGCGGAGGCAGGGTGTCTTGATTGTACTCTCGGGTTGAGTGACAAATAACTTTTGGAATAAAGAGTGGACTCTCAGAGTTATTGAGGGATTCGATATGGGAGTACGATAGCTTGCAAAATAAAGAGGTTTTGCTTAGTACGGTACTTGATGGTGTGTGGTTGGCAGGTTGTATTAGATGATGTGTAGAAGGGGGATCAGTCTTAGAGAATCCCAGAAGAATGCCTTGGTAAGGCTATAGTGTGGTTTCTGATTAAAATCGAGAGGTTAGATGTTTGGTAAAGTTAGGTCACTTTGTTATAAGTGTCCGTCGTCCAGTTTGGATAGTGGCAACACAGGTGAGGTGGTAAGGTTGTGAAGAGTGAGTGAGGCACTCTGTTAGAATCATTTTGACTCGTTCGGTTCTTGTTTGTACGTTGTAAGGCACGAAGGTGTGCAATGTTATCCTTTAGGTCGTTGCGTTGTTGGGAACTTCAAATGTTTAGGAGTCCCTTTCTTGAAAGTTCTGTTTTGAGTACAGTGTCATCAACGTGAGTATGACGGGTTTTGTGGGATGGCGATGTTGTGTTTCACTTGGGGTGCATTGGGCACTCCTCGTAAACTAAAATGATTTTTGATCAAAGACATGAATTTACGACTCTTTTTTTTTTTGGGAAAGTAATTTGAAAGAAACCTTTGAGCTTGGTTATGACTAGTTGTAAATAATGTATTTTCGGTAGGTGGCGATATAGACCTGAATATTTTACGGGAAGTTAGACTCGACCTAGTCTGAGCTGCTGGTTATATGTCATGTGTCTTTTGGCAAGACCGTGAATTTATGGGGTAGTAGTGTGCCGTAATGTTGTTCCTTAACCGTGTACTGTCTTACACACTTGTCTTGTGAAAGTTGACTGGAAGCCTTGTGGGCGAATGTTCTCGTGTTTCCTATGTTGGGGTAGTATGTACTAAACACTGGTTTGGGTACTGTCGATAGTCGAGACGTAGTAGACGTCTCAGAACACGGTATTGGTTACGTGGGTCTTACTGCTACCATTGTTATCGAGCCTTGGAGAGTAGGATCTTCCCATCAATTGAGATGTTGTGGAAACGTAGTGGGGTTGAAGTATCTGGATCCATTGGTAGGTATTTGAGTGTATGTTGAATATCTTGTTGTATCGATGAATTGTACGAATATTACATGTGTTTCAGTCTATGGTAATATTATGGAAGTTAATTTAGCATTATATATGTTAAATGTGATGTGGAAATGCAAATGTATCATTAACAGTGAATGTGTTTCGAAATTGTGAACCATGCATGTTAGAAGTTATTGAAGTTGAAAGAAATGCATATCGATAATGCATGTTATAGCATATATTGTAAAGGGTCTCTTGAATGGAGGTAGGGTAACCAGTAATGGGTTAGATTGTTAAATACTAAACTGTGTATTACGGAGAAATTGATTTAATTTAAAAGTTACGAGAAATTTCAATGAGAAGTCTCGGCCAAATCAATTGAGAATGGTTAGGTGTTGTGAGTAACACCGTATTTATGAAAAATGTTTACAAAACTCTTGGATTTCGCATGGGGCACGCAAAATTTATTTCGGAATGTTAGCGTTGAAAACTTGATTATTTTTTTGAGAAAATGCCCTTTTAACCAGAGAATAATCTTCTATGTATTCATACAAAAGCTTGCATTAGTTGCTCTATTCGGGATTGTGATTGTGAGTAGTGACTTAGCTTGGAGCGCTAGTCGGTTGTTTTGATGAGTTATCTCGAAAAGGGTTTGGTTTTGTTGAAGTTTCGTATGCCGGGGTGTTGTTTCTCTTTCGAATCATGTTTCCTTGTTAAGCCCTTCCCAGGTGTGAGGGTAAGTAGACAATCAGTTGAGAGATTAACATCTTTGTATTGTGAGCTTTGTGATTAGTTGGTCTCGTGTTTTGTCGTTTCCTTAATTTCGGGGACGAAATTCTTTAAGGGGGGGAGGTTATAGCGATCCCGGGTTTTACCCCTTGTTGTACAGTGATCCGGACTTAGGTTCCATGGGGTTGATTATTGTATTTATGTCGTTTGCATCCTCTACTCTTTATTTATGAGTCTTGGGTTGTGTTGGGAAGGTTTGGAACAAGTTGGTTGAGCTTAGAAACCAAGCCTAGTTGTCCAAATTTTGGCTTGTCCGCTCGAGCGGGACTTTTGCCGCTCGAGCGGGGACCCCTTTTGTTTCTTGTCCGCTCGAGCGTGGGTTTTGGCGCTCAAGCGGGGAAGTCACCCATCCAGTTTTTCGTCTGCAGTGTTGGACGCTCGAGCGGGGGATTGGCCGCTCGAGTAGGAGTCTGTGTGTGCCGCTCGAGCGGGGAGTTGGACGCTCGAGCGGGGACCTGTCTGCTCAAGTTCTGGGAGCGTGCATCCGCCGCTCGAGCGGGGGATTGGACGCTCGAGCGAGGATTTGTGAGTGACGCTCGAGCGGGGCTTTTGCCGCTCGAGCGGAGAGGCTTTTATATAAAGCCGAGATCCGACTTTTTTGTTCACTTTTCAACATCTTTTCTCTCTCTTACTTTTCCAAAAAGCTATTTTGAGAGTTCCTTTCACTAAAACCCTAACTTCTCTCTTAGGATTGATCTAGTAGGAGTTGTTTTCTCACCTTGGGCCTTTACAAAAGTTGTGTTGATCGTCGAGGGCTATCTTTTAATCTGAAAATTTCGGGATTTGGAGCATTTTTGTTTTCTTCATCTCCTTCGTTGGGTTCCATCATTCGAGGTAGGGATAACCTACTCAATCTTATCAGTTTTGTCTTTGAATTTTAGCATTTTGATACATTGGGGGGTTGTTGGGTAATTTTGAGAAAGTTTGGGCCTTTGTGTAATTTTACAAAAAGTTGGGGTTTTAAATATATAAACCTATATGTATGTTAGGCATAGAGAAATGAGATTAATGTTGGAACATTGATGGAATTGGAACCTTAGGGTTGTTTTGTGAATTATGGTAATTTGCCCTAATTGGTTTAATTAATTAATATATATAATTAATTAAAGAAAATAAGAAATTGAATTGAGAATGTTGAACTTGGGAATGTATGGGACTAAAGGGTGTAGTTGAATCTTTTATTGCTCACCTAGTTGAAATGTTGATATATTATCCATTTGTGCATTTTTTCCTATTTAGAAATAATTGCTTTGGGCTACCGGTGGAGGGTAGTGTTGATTGTTGTAGACAATGCATGATGATTAGGCAAACTAAAACTAATCAATTGGATATGTCATAGAGTATGACAGTTGATAGAATACATTAACTTTATGTATTGATTGATTGTGCATATGACCAATATGGTTATATGCATTATGTGTAGACAGTTGATAGAATACATTATATAGCGACCCCGGTCTTTTTTCCATTTGATTATTGTATCCGGACTTACGTTCCGTGGATTCCGCTGTTATATTTGTTGTTATTGTCCTTTAATTACTTATTCTTGGGTTATAGGATGTGTTTAGCAGGTTGGTTGCAGATTGGTTGAGTTTAGAAACCAAGTCTGCATGTTCAGTTTTTGGCTTGGTCGCTCGAGCGAGCTTCTCTTCGCTCGAGCGAGGTCTTCATTTTTGGTTCTTCGCTCGAGCAAGCTTTCCTTGGCTCGAGCGAGTGTTTGCGTCTAGTACTTAGACCTGAGAGATGTGTTTCTTGGCTCGAGCGAGCATTTCTTCGCTCGAGCGAGAGAGGTGTATGTTTTCGAATTCTTCGCTCGAGCGAGCTTCTGGGTTGCAGACCTGAAGCATCGAGTTTTTGGCTCGAGCGAGATTTTCTTCGCTCGAGCGTGGATTTTTGTGGCTGGTCGCTCGAGCGACCATGTCTTCGCTCGAGCGAGCCTATTCAGTTTAAATAGGCAGCAGCGGGTTTTTTAATCAGTTTTCTATCTCTTTTTGTTTCTAAACCCTAGGTCCGACCCTTCTCTCTCCCTACACACCTTCTACCCTAGGTTTCATCTAGTATTAGAGTGTTTCTACCCTAGATCCTTTATTAAAAAGGTAGAGGGGGTCGAGGGCTTCAGTTTAATCTGAATAATTTAGGTTTTGGAGCACTTTGGAATTTGGGTCAGCATCTTCGTCTTCTCTTTTGAGTTATTTCTTCGAGGTAGGGATCTCCTACTCCAATGTATACGTTCTGTTCTAAGTTTTAGCATTTTAATATGTTGGGGGTAGTTTGGTAATTTTGGGAAAAACCCTAGTTGTTGTATTAAATTGAATTGTATGTTTAATTTAAAGAAAACTGGGGAAATTAGTTGAATTCATGAGACTGAGGAAATTATTGATTAAAGGGGGTAGTTGATTAATTTAAATCACTTGCTTATTGAATTGTTGATTTATTTATTTCCAGTCTAGAAATAACTGTTTGGGCTATCGGTGGAGGATAGTCATGATTGTTGTAGACGTTGCATGTGGACTAGGGATAACTGGAACTAATCACATTGGTTAAGTCATTAATGTTGACTGTTGAATTAATACAGACATTATGTGTATTGATTGTGAGATGTATATGTTATGAGTTTACATACATGTATTAGTTGAGCATTGCATATGCATATTGTGTGGGAGGAGATAGGGGATGTACTCCACGGTTAGGGGAAGATAGGGGATAGACCTCTTAACCGTATTTTGTTTGGGAGGAGATAGGGGATGGACTCCATTAGCATCACTTTTATGTGTGCTTATTGATATTGAAGTGTTTTTGCATATTATTGATACAACACTAAAATGTGTATCATATTGGAATTATGGAAGTGTTTTGATATGAGCCTATGTCTCATTTGTGTTGTTGATATTGGACGTAATGTGAATATGCTATATAGATCACAGTTGTAAGTTTGGCCAGGTTCTGAGCCATATTGATCAAAATGAAATTGATAAGTGTCATAGACATTAGTGTCTTAAGATTGTATGTTGATATAATTGATTATCATGGTCAACCATCTATTGAATGCTAGGACTTTATTCAAAGCATATATTTGGTTTAGTATTTTTCTACTGGGCTGTGGCTCACCCTTTATGGGAACATCATTTTCAGGTTCAGGTGATAACCTACCTCCAAGGACTTAGCTTGGAAGGACTTGGATTTGAAGATTAGATTAGTTTTCTGTTTTTATTAGAAACTACATGTAAACATTCCAGCCTAGGCTTTATTTGTATTTGAGTTAGAACTCATATTTTTTTGTCCAAGTGTTGCTTGGCAAGATGTAAGCCTGTAGGGCATTTATTATAATGTTACATGTAATGTTTTCTTTTCGTAATACTCTGATGATTGAGATAATGCAATGTTTTCTTTTATTAATGCAAGTCATGGTTATATGTATATTGTGTTAATTTTGAGGGCGTTACACATTAACTTTATGTATTGATTGATTGCGTATATGATTCTATGTTTGTATGCATTGCTTGTGTATGGGAGGAGATGGGGGATGTACTCCACGGTTTAGGGAAAGATGGGGGATGTACCTCTAAACCGATTAATGGTTAAGGGAAGATGGAGGATGGACCCAGGGATGCAGCTCATATGCTCTCCCATTGAAGTGTTGATACAGCTCATATGCTTATCTATTGAAGTGTTGATACAGCTCATATGCTTATCTATTGGAATGTTGATATAGCTCATATGCTTATCTGTTGAAGTGTTGATATAGCTCATATGCTTATCTGTTGCAGTAGTGATATAGCTCACATGCTTACCTATTGAAATGGTTTGTTTGATTTGATATAGCACTAAAATGTATATCATCATCGTTTGTGAAGTATGGAAGTGGGTTATGTGTTATCGATACAACACCAAAATGTGTATTCACCTTGAATTTTGAAAGTGTTCTAGTGATGAACTATAATCTCATCAAATGTTTTGGCCAGAGTACTGAGCCTTGTTTTCAAACACAAAGTTGAATAAGAAATGGAAAGTGAATTGTAACATAGACTTGATTGTCATGGAATTGTAATAAGATGTAAATGGAAGTGTAAGTGTTGACCATCTATCAGTTGCTAATCTTTTAGTCATTGTTCATAGTTGGTTTAGTATATTTCTACTGGGCTGTGGCTCACCCTATATGGAAACATCATTTTCAGGTACAGGTAGCATGCCACCTCTAAGGACGTAGCTTGGGAGGCTAGAGGCGACCATACTTTTGTTGTCTTACTTTCCTTGATTGTATTACATATAGATTCAAGCCAAGGGCTTAATGTGTAATTGAGTTAGCACTCTCTTTTGTAACCAAATGTTAACTTGGAAAGCTGTAAGCCCGTATGGCATTTGCTTTTGTTGTTAAAATATAATACTTTTGTAATGAAATACTCTGATGAATAGATGAATGTGGATCTTTTGTGTATCAATGCATGTCTCTATGGATGGGTTTAATGTTATTTTTTTTGAGGGCGTGACAAAGTAGATTTAGATAAGGGAGAAAATAACATTTTTAGTATCGTTTTGGGTTTCAATGGCTCTCGCGTTTAGGGGGATTCCACCTTTCTTGATTTCTAGTGATGGGAAGTCTGTGTGAATCTTAGGTTTTTGTTTTCTGCTTCTAAGGACTTCTTTGTCCTCCTTTCTATATCTTTTTTTTTTTTTTAAATAAAAGTTTTCTTTTGTTGTTGATAAAAAAGAAGAAGATAGATTTAGATTTATAGTGATCCAAGATTTTTGATATATCAAAATTAGGCCTTGCCTTGTTGGGTCCTTATGCAATTAAAAAAAAAATTTAATTTTTTTAGTGAACCTTGGGTGATAGGATAAATACCCCAATGGTTATGAAAAATTTAAATTTTTTGTATTTATTATATATATATATATATATATATATATATATAATCAAATAGTTATGATTGAGATATAGTCAAATATCTGACCCGATTGAACATGGCCACATATGCCAATTAATTTAGCTAATATTCAATTAGGTGTTTTCACCATCTAGAAAAAAAAAAAAAAGAAAAAAAAAAAAAAGAGTTAGATGTTTTTATTTTTTTAACTTTTTTTAGTAGAATAAGATAAGTATTTTTGATGTTCAATTTATTTTTTATTTATAAAATTTAATAAATAGTTATGATTAAGTTACCGTCATAATGTTTAACCCAATTGGATTCTGCCCGATGTAATAAATGTTTATTTTTAATTTTTAAAATTTTAAATCTACTAAACTTGATTAAATGATGATTCAATATGAACCAATTTATACTAATAGTTGATCAGTTTTTCCTATATGGAGTCTCAAGTTTTTTCCAAAAAAAAAAAAGATTAAAAAGAAAATATCTTAATATAAAACTAATCATTTAATAGAAAGAGCCATAATGTCTCCTACTTAAGCAAAACAATATGAATAATTATTCAAACTAAATATTGGAAATTTTAATACCACACAATTTATTAATAAAGTTCTCATATAAACAATACAATAGACAAAAGTTAGAATAAAAATAATACCAAAAAAATAAATAAATAAAAGAATAGAAAAAAATCATATATCAATTAAATAATTACAATCAATCATTAAAATGAATTTTTAAAATATCATATAGAACTAATAATTAGACCAATAGAGACTAAAAATGTATAGCAGTAAGTAATACCAAATATTATAGGACAAATGATATATGGGAAAATTAGTCTAAGGTCCCTCTCCCACTTTTAATAATGGAAGAGATTCACAATATTATTTTATGATATCTAAAGTCCTTCAACCCCAAACTCATATATCATAGAAAATTTAAGAAGAAACGAAAGGCTTCAAAAACTGAGTTTGGTCTCTCTCTCTCTCTCTCTCTTCTACATCAACCCCAAAAGATATTATTGTGCATTGAATTGTGCCTTTCCTCTTCTTACTCTTCACCCCCCAAAGATCTAGACCTAGATCATTTGCTGTAAACAGACGGATCGAAGACGAACAGAGACTCTTCAGAGTCAACTCTACGTTCGCCAGTGGAGCAGCGAATCTAGCGCCACCGCCGCCTCCTCCTCTCCGGCAATGTCGCCGTTGCATCACCACCACTCTCGCTCTTCTTCCACCACCGGCATTTCCACCTTCAAGCGCAATCAGACCTTCGCCGCCAAAACCGCTCAACGACGTCGGCAGCAGCGACGGTGGTGGAGAAGGAATGAGCTTGTCTCTTTAAGTGCATAGTCAACTGGTTGTGCCGATGAAGCAGAGTACATGCGGATGAGCTTCGGAGGCTCGGTTTCAGCTTTCATCTTATCAACCCTCACATGATGTGGTACTACAACATCAACAGAAGAATTCTGTTGTCTCGTTGAGGGAAACTTTCGCGAGGAAGGACCTAGTGTAGCCGGCATTGATATTGTTGTATATAGGCATCGAAAGTAAGATTGTGGAGGTTGGAAGGGTCTGATATGTTGAAGTAGAAGCTCTCATTCCACTGGGGTGGAGAGGGAATTTCTCTGGTTTTGAAGAATTTCTCTGCGTTGAAGTGTCCAGAGAAATTTTAAAGACCAAAAATAGAATTAAAAAGGAACTTGATAAATATGCAGAGAGTTGGTTAATTGTAGATTTGACTGAGTTGGGTTTTTGGGATTGATGGATGAATGGATGATGCAGAGAGTTGCAGAGACATTCAATAATTCAAGCCATTGTTTTAGGTTGTTGTTATTGTGTTTTTTTTTTTTTTTTTGGGTGATGCAAAAAATTTCTCTGGTTTTAAAGAATTTCTCTAGATTCTAATGATGAGATTTTTCTCTATGAATATGTATCCAAGTCACTGAAGCCATCAAACTGCAGATAACAAAAATGAAGTAAACTCTTGTGTAGAATTTGAAATAAATTCAGGAAGTTACAAAGGCTGAAATTTGGACTTGAAGCTCAAATGATTAAATGGCTTGCTATGTTTCCAGGTATGTTTTCATTGTTTCAAGGGGTTTACAAGTGAATTTCTCTGGTTGGAGGGGATTTTCTCTGGGGTTGAAATGTCTCTTTGATAGAAACAAAAACTTAATGTTTAGCTTTGTACTTTTGAAGGCATTTCAACAAAATCAAAATTTCTCTAGAGAGAAACAGAGAATTTCTCTGGGTTGGAGAGAATTTCTCTGGACCAGAATTTCTCTGGATCAAATTGAGGGACCTTAGACATTATGAAAATATTAGATGTCCTTTTACTATGAAGTCTTAATACCAGGGACCCTAAAAAAAATCCCATGATATATTTGTGAAACATGCATCATATATATAGTTATTATAGTGAGTTAAAATAAAGTGGTTAATAATTGTAACATGCATGAATTATTCAATAAAAATTCAAGTATTGTCACAAATTACATGCAAAGATCTATAAATCTAGAGCAATTGCATGGAAAAATTTATAGACCTACGTAGATTTTATGTAAAACTATATAAACCTTATGTAAAATTATATGAATTTGAACAGATTGCTTAAAATGATCTATCATTAAATATATAATAGAATAAAGATGAAAAAAAAATTGCATGGAAGTTTTATGGCTCTAAATAGATTTCAAGTAAAAAAATGATAGATCTTGAGGGATTGCTTGTAAAGCTCTATGTATATTACAATCTTCCCTAGAGAGGAAAAACAAATAAACTGTTGGAGTTAGGAGATATAAAATACTAATACCTTAAAGATATTTTTATGATCACGACTGCATTAAGGAAAAAACAAAAAAACAAATAGATGTTATTGGGGTTTGTTTCCAATGATGGGTTTGGTGGATGTTCAAATTTATATGGAAACTTAATTCAAGGATAATGTATTTTTCATTTTTGAGGTTTAGAATTTAAATTCAAATTTAACTTTGGGATAGAGATAAGGAGCTAAAGATATGACAGAAAATTTAAATTTAAATTTTTAACATCACATTTTGTTAAATAAAAATTAAATTATTTTATTTTTTAAAAAGCAAACATGAACCAGATAAATGTTAACACTTAACTTTTTATTTTTTATTTTTTATTTTTATTATTTTATATAATAGGTGGGTGGGAATAAGAGTTGTGAGAGTTGTGAGTTCCTTTTTTTTTTTTTTATTTAAATTTATGTGATACAGTGATAGACATGTGAGGATTTATATACATATCTATATCCACAACTTCCATGAAAGATATTACTTGATTTTCTTAAATATTTTTTTATATAAGAAGATCGAGTGAATTCACGCCCAAAAAAAGAAAAAAAAAGAAAAGGGAGTGAGAAAACTTGAATAGTGAGAAGGGAGGTGAAGACAGATGCCACACATTTATTTTATTTTTCCAAAATTATGAGAATTTAAGAATGAACATTTGGAAACTTTTGACATAACACTATATTTGCTCATATATGTACTAGTGATAATCCCTGCTATGCACAGGTAAGTAATAAAAAGTGATGAATGATGCTAAACATGTTAAAAATTAAGTACTAAATACTATGATACTAATTTAGATGGTTGTATTTGACTGATCTTACTATGTATAAAAAAAAAAAAAAAAAAAATCTAGTTTAAATTTGAAGATAAATTATAAAAATATAGGAAGAAAAAATTAGTTGAATCCTAAAAAAAAGAGGTAGAAAGAAATTTAATAAACGTCAAATGGAGATTGAAAAATAAAATAAGATAAACTTGAAAAATAAAATAAATATAATATAACTTTAATAATAAAAGAATTGGAGAGGGTAGTAGCTTAAAAATTGGATAGAGTGAAATGCCATCTATATATATTTTTTTTAAATTATAAATAATAAAAAAAACTCAAAAATAAGAGAAGAACTAAGGTAGTAGATTAAAAATTAGAAAAGAGTGAAATGTCACTTTATATTTTCAAAAATTTAAATTTACTTACTACAATGACATTATCACATCATTCTTGTGATATTTTTAATATGAATTTTATGTATGTATAACATTTTTCAATCATCAAATGTAAATTCAATCAAAATAGGTAAACATACTTAAGAATATATAATTCTACTATTTTGTCATAGGTATCCAAATAAATTTGTTTTTCATTGACTACCAAAACTATTTTCTGTTAAGTTTTGTTTTCCGTTATACCTAATCCAAAAAATTAAAAAAATTTAATAATAGATGTATAACTCAAGACAATATCTTTTATAATTTTATTCTTTTTAAATATATATTTTATTCTGTACATAGTATGATTACACTACTAGCATCAATTATTAAAAATATTTATAGTCATGTAAATTTTACGACTGTAGAATGATAATCCATGACGGCATAGATCACAAAGGAGACTCAATTCTTGGTAAATTGATTCAATTTGGACATTTTGGAGCCAAAAAAAAAAAAAAAAGGAAAAGAAGGAAAAGATGTGCATAGATTGACAATTTGACTTCAAATGTCCTGCTCTCCAAAAATAAAAAATAAAAAAAATATCCTCGGTGTGCACATCTATATAAATATAGGTGTTTGTACATATAAATTTGAATATGTAATCAATTGTATACATTTAAAAAGTGTGTAATCCTCTGCAATCTTTATAACCAAAATACAAAATTACAAATGTTTGGAATAAAAAATAAATTATTAAAGCAAAACAAATTCGATGAGTCTTTACTAGTGATTTGAGAGGCGGGGTGGTGGGAGTGGACCGCTGAGATTATTTGTACTAGTATAATTATATATGGAGAGGGATTAAGGGATAGATTAGAGGTTTCAAAGGATATGTGTGGATGTGTAGGTTTTTTTATTTTTTATTTTATTATTTTAATTTATATATATATATATATATCTATCTATTAGTTTTATTTTCTGCTACGGAGATGGATAGAGAGAAATTTTTTGAAGAGTTTCAATTTTAATGAAATTTGTGAAGATAGAGATGAGTGCAATCAAAATCACATATATGAAAATTGTGAAGATGGAGATGAGTGCAATCAAAATCACATATAAAATCGTGAGTTTTTATTTTAAAAGAAAACTTAGAGAAGAGGAGTGCCACTAGATTGAAAAATTGGCTTAAAGCAAGTGCCACGTAATTTTCTGTATTTTTAGAATTTACAGAAAATTAGGAGAAAATTAGGAATTGGGAGTTGGAAGTCTGTGACATTTGTATATAGATATAGTATATATTTGTATATGGATATAGTATAGATATAGATAGTTATATATAGTATAGATTACTTTGGCCATAAGCAAGAAGTTGAATTCATTGTCCACTGACCCCCCCCCCCTCCCCCTATGTATTAGATTGCTATGAATCATGCATTGATTTCAACATGAAATTGTGTCGTTATATTGCTAAGTTCTTGATGCTTTCTTGGTACTTTTCTCTGAACAAATACATTATAAAAGCATGTATATCACTCATTAATTGTAGTATATATTAACATTTTAGTTCTTAATTAGACGGTATATGTTAATAAGTATCCCTAAAACATTATTTAATGTTAGAAATTAGGTAATTTTGAAATTGACGAAATGGCTAAAAAAGTTCTGAAATCAATGAAAAAAGTTTTGAACTCGGTGAATTTTGTCTTAAATTTTTTATTTTTTTTGTTATTTTTTACACTTGCTAGCATTGAGGAGACTCATCAAGTCCACCTGTTTGGGTTATTTATTAGCAATTGTTACTATACACACCATATATGCACCTACAATTTGAGCTATAATAGTTCACAATTTACCAATTCAGGTCATAATAACAAAATCAAATCAATTTAGAACAAAACCTCATAAGTAAGACCACTTTGGTTCATAACCAAAACACCACAAAATCTTATGACTAAAATCGACTTAGTCATAACCAAAAATACCACAAAAATTTCATAACCAACTACAACGAAGTTTAATAATTAAGTACAACACCAATTTGACTACTAGAAAATTTTGCAACTACACACTAACATGATCCATAGACATAACTAGAGCTTATGGTATACATTTAAAATTTTCCAATTTAGAATTCGTGGTTCTTTAAGATTTTCTATAACAACACGTGTGTTGAACATAATTTTGAACAAATACAATTTGTTGAAGTCCTCAAAGATGGAAATCAACTGGCAAATATGGCCTAATTTTGGATATATCATCCTGAATTAATTGCAAGAAATTTTTTAGTGTGCATAATAGAGCATACATAAGTGGAAAATGTATATTAATTTTGAGGATATTGATGTTGAAGTGATTAGGAAGTGGCAATTTTAGAGATCTGTCTAAAGGTTTGGAATTAAATCCTTTAATCAAGAACATAACCATGTTTTGTAGAATTGATTCTATGTTTCGAATGAAATCCATCAAGAAACATGACATCCACCAATTTTGGACCTATTAAACAAATGTAGTGATGATAATTCACATAATAAACTATATTTGATTTAACAATATGATTATTGTAAATATATGCTCTCGACATGGTGTATTCAGACTCTTATTGGCTTCTCGGATTTATTCAAAATATGTGATTTGGGAATATCGTTTGATTATGAGGTTTACGTTCTTGGAGTGGGTCCAAAAAACCTTGCCTAAAACATGATTCACGGTTATAATAATAATAATAATAATAATAATAATAATAATAATAATAATAATAACAACATTATTGATAAATTGTAGCTATTCACAAGTGTTGTATATCCTGCTAAGATTAGTGATCGCAAAAAAAGAGTATATAGACAAACAAATTATTTCAAATTTCAGGGACACTTTCTCATATACTACTCTTTTTTTTTTTCTTTTTTTTGGTGGTCAAAATGTAGTACTCAAAATTAATCATCAAATGGAACTCCTCATATTAATTAAAATGGCAAATTTTACTAACAGTCCCTATAGTTTGGGGCTTGTGTCACTTTAGTGCCTGACATTTTAATTGTGATACATTTAAACCTGAATTTTAAATCTCGTTTAAATAAAGACAATTGAATACATTGTTACTCCATTTGAAAGGGAATGTTGTTATACAACTTATTTTGTACTGGTTAACTTATATGTTGTTTGAAATATAATGACTTTTTTTTTTAATGAATAATGTTGAAACGTTTTTGGCTATAAATCTGTTTGGTTTGGTTTTCAAAATCCATTTTCAGAAATTTTTTCCATGAAATTTAAAATTGAATTAGTGAAAAAAATTAAAACACATCATTTTTATATAATTTTATCTTTTGGGCAGGTAGAAATATTTTTTTTAAATATTTTTTTTTTGTTAAATTAGTTTTTATGTTTTCAAAAGTTAAACATGGTGACAATTTTGTTGTCATTATTAAACCAATTCATTAAATTAAAATTTAAAAAGATTAGTTTATATTTTATCAAATTGACGATTTTGCCAAACTAGTTTATAATTTTTAAAATTTTAAAAATAATTTTTTGACACTTATTTTTGTCAAACTAGTTTATATTTTTATCAAATTGACGACTTTGCTTTTAAAATAGTGCAACAATATTTTCAATTGTGCTTATTTAAAATAAGATTCAAAATTTAGGATCAAATTTTGAAAGATTAAAAACTAAAGTGACACAAGGTTCAAACTATAGGAACCATTAATGTAATTTGCCCTAATTAAAAAACCAACATAATTGTGATGATCCTACCTTATTAAACCAATCAAAATCAATAAAACGCCCCATAAAAATACCCAATAATTACTCCAAAAAAGACAACAAGTATATCTATATCCAACATCGAAAAATTATAAAATATTCTCAAAGTACCAGGGGTCAGTACTCTTTAATCAATTATTATTTATTATGCCCCTTCATATTCGTTAATCACCCAACACAATAGCCCACCTGCTTATCTTTTTTATCAGTCACAATATCAAGAAGTATCTTGTGTCTATATCACATCTCAAATTCTTATGTCGCTAGTATTGAGGCAATCAAGAGAATGTTAAAATAGAACTAAAAAAGGAAAGTGTCACAAACTTCGATTTTCAGTGAATTTCAAGACAACCCTTTTCCTTAAATGGTTTCAAGCAACAATCCCCTGTCCATTCCACTTCCTGAGATTCTTCCTGTAAAAAAATTTATGAAACAACCCTCCCAAACTATATCAACTGCAGCAAAACAATGTATACATAAACATATATAGTGGTAAAAAATAAAAAATAAAAAACTTACCGATACAAGAGGAAATATCCAGCTCTCACTGCTCCATCATCATCATTTGCAACTTCAATGTGTACAATTTTTAGTGTGTCTGCTTAGAAGACTCGATGAGAAATACAATACAGAGAATGTCAAAATTTGGAATTTTCTTTTGTAGTCTTACAAATTTTACTCCCAAAAGATTGCCACAGTTGTTACAGTAAACATCTGAGAGAATGCGTGCTCCAACGTTCGATCCTGCTCTGGATGAGCGCGTATACATTCACACTGCATATATATGATACACATAGTTTTTTGAAGCCAAGTGTAAGCTATATTGGTCATTTGATTAATTTTTGAACTTAACTTTTTCAATTTTTTTTTTTCAAGTCCACAGGCACACACGTGTTTAGATATTGGATTTGTAGAGTAAGAAAAGAGAAAACTGGAAATCCAAGATCGAAACAACATTAAGGTCTCGGCCAGTGAAGGATTTTCATGAAGCTTTGATGAAATTTTTAGAACCAAATTGCAAGAGAGTATAAATGGGAAACAAAATAGCTTGTGCTAATTTATCTATCAAAATCAAAACCGTTGCTGCTTTCAGCAGCGATTGATGAGTGCTTACACATTTGGAAAGACGTATCCATCCAACTCATTGTCCTGAAAAACATATTGAACACAATTGTCAGAATATGAAATTCATGTATAGTTTGGAGGTAATTGAGTAAACTTTAGTACAAATTAAAAATCCAATTGAACACAACCACAAACAACACAAGACATAAAAAAACAGAGTAGGCTGCAGAGAATGAATGGGATCAATAACCCAATTTGGAAAGTAAAAAGCCTCTTTATGTGCAGAGGGGACACTGTAGGAGGCTGATACCAATTTTTTTGACCTTATGTTTGGTTGGGGGATTCGCGAAGGAATTTGGGAAGGGAAAATGATAAGGGATTACATAGATGGAGAGCACTTCTAAAGCTTGCTAGACTCAATAGGGGTGGATAGAGTTGCAGATTAAGGTGGCTATCTCAGGCCCGATATCAAGAGAGGAAAGTTTTCCGATAAAGAAGAGCAAGTCATCATCAACCGCTGGAAACAAGTAATAAATCTTTCTCACCTCACATATCCATATAGGAAAATGATATACAAAATCACTTTTTAGACCCTTTTTTACACAACTCTGACGTGTAAGTGATAGGGGTGCAACTCGGGCAAGTTCGGTCGGGTTGAAAGATTGTCCAAGCCCAGCCCAAGTTGTGCTGAGACCTGCCCAAGCCCGCCCAAGCTCGAATTGTAACCCGAGGATATCTGCCCAAGCCTGACCCGAGTTAAACCCGATTTGCCCGAATTGTAAATGAATTTAGTTTTTTTTTTTTTTTTTTTTGCAGCTACATTATTAAATTATTAAAATTTGACTCTATTTACATTTTATTTTTTATTTTTTTATAGAAAATCATTAATACCATCAAAAAAATAATTTATATAATGTAAGAGATATGCTACTATAGTAGTCCTACAACTTATGAGTGAAAATAAAAAGAAAAAAAAAGTAAGATTTTATGTTATTTGTATATATAATATATTCAATATGATTTAATAATTAAATTACTTTAATATCATGTAATGGCTAATAATTTATATGTATATTTAATATTTTTATATATCTATATGTATAATTCGGGCTTCGGGTTGCTCGGGTTGTTTGACGTCTTTGCCCAAGCCCGCCCAAATTTAATTCGGGCTTCTGAATTTTTTCCCAAGCCCGCACCAAATTTGAAAATATTTTGTCCAAGCCCTAAAAAAACTCAGGCTGGACTCGGGTTGCTCGGGTTGCGCCCGCCCAAGTTGCACCCCTAGTAAGTGATATAATTGGTTGATTTTAATATCCAAATTGATTGACACAGGATTTGAAATTTAAATCTAATTTTTTGGTTGATTTCAGGGTCTGAATATAATATCGATGGTTATTTCACATTTTCATTTTGCTTGTGGGATCTTTACGTCTATGGTGAAGAAGTCCGGTAGAATTGACAGGGGAATGACAGATTATCTAGTGTTTAATTGTTATACACAAATATGATAACAAAATGATGACAGTGATTGCCGTAAAACTGGGTTTAGCCGTAAAGAATTTAATCACCAACTGGGGTGGTGAAATATCCCCAAAAAAAAAAAAAAAAAAAAAACAAAACAAAAGGACATCCTGAGCATGCATCAAGAACTTCATAGTATATATACAACGAACAATACCAAGAAATCATCAAAAACTGATATAATTCGTTTTGCAGAGAGAGAGAGAG
Source organism: Camellia japonica (assembly GCA_030407325.1). Lineage (NCBI taxonomy): Eukaryota > Viridiplantae > Streptophyta > Magnoliopsida > Ericales > Theaceae > Camellia > Camellia japonica. Next base: position 50,655 of record JAPPVO010007732.1, on the reverse strand, counting down.
AGAGAGAGAGAGGGAGGGAGATTACTATGAAGTGGCCAAGACACTCTTGTCGTAAAGCCATGTGCGCTGGGCAGGCACCGCAGAGGTAGAAACGAGTGACTGGTGTTTCATCAAAGTAAATAAGAAATACTCTACCCATTGTTGTGTCAAAGAAACTTCTCTGCAAAGAGCAAATTTTGTATCTCTCAAGAAAACTAAGCTTTTTTTTTCCTTTTCTAAAAGCACTAAAATTTGTTAGAGAAAAAAGATTGGTCTCTTAATTATATGGACTATTACCATTTTTGTAAGTGAATTATTTATAAAAATCATCCGTTATGATTATATTTTTTATACTCAATCATATTAATAAAAGCTATTTAGTTAATGATATATATATTTAATGTTAGTAAAAAATGATCCATGTAATAGTGATATTATTTATTTATTTTTATTATTATTTTGGTATGTTGATGAAAATCAATATTGTACTTTATTTATTGAAAATTACATAATCTTTATCCCCCAAAAATTACTGGAGTTTCATCAAAGTAAATAAGAAATACCAAAACTAATTAGTTTTTTTTTTTTTTCCTTTTCTAAAAGCACTGAAATTTGTTAGAGAAAAAAGATTGGTCTCTTAATTATATGGATTATTACCATTTTTGTAAGTGAATTATTTATAAAAATCATCGGTTATGATTACATTTTTATACTCAATCATATTAATAAAAGCTATTTAGTTAATGATATATATATATATATATATATATTTAATGTTAGTAAAAAATGATCCATGTAATAGTGATATTATTCATTTATTTTTTTTATTATTATTTTGGTATGTTGATGAAAATCAATATTGTACTTTATTTATTGAAAAGTACATAATCTTTATCCCCCAAAAATTACGGGAGTTTCATCAAAGTAAATAAGAAATACCATTGTTTGGTTTGTATTTGAGAAACATGTTTTGAGATAAAAAGTACAGAAATTTGTTTGGTTTGGTTTTTTTCAAAAGATGTTTTGAAAAATTATTTTGAGAGAGTCTTGGAAAATGTGATTGATTTGATGTGTATGAGAGAGAGATTTGTTTGGAAAATTTGTAAACCAAACAAGTTTTGGAAAATATTTTTGGGAAAATTTGTTTGGTTTGATTACTTTTGAAAACTTATTTGTAGAGAATTTTTCTCCAAATTTTTTGAGAAACACAAACCAAACAAGGCCTCAAGAAAACTAATTAGCTTTTTTTTTTTCCTTTTCTAAAAGCACTGAAATTTGTTACAGAAAAAAGATTGGTCTCTTAATTATATGGATTATTACCATTTTTGTAAGTGAATTATTTATAAAAATCATCCGTTATGATTATATTTTTATACTCAATCATATTAATAAAAGCTATTTAGTTAATGATATATATATATATATTTAATGTTAGTAAAAAATGATCCATGTAATAGTGATATTATTTATTTATTTATTTTTATTATTATTTTGGTATGTTGATGAAAATCAATATTGTACTTTATTTAATGAAAATTACATAATCTTTATCCCCCAAAAATTACTGGAGTTTCATCAAAGTAAATAAGAAATACCATACCCATTGTTGTGTCAAAGAAACTTCCCTGAGAACTAATTAGCTTTTTTTTTTTTTTTTTCCTTTTCTAAAAGCACTGAAATTTGTTAGAGAAAAAAGATTGGTCTCTTAATTATATGGATTATTACCATTTTTGTAAGTGAATTATTTATAAAAATCATCCGTTATGATTATATTTTTATACTCAATCATAATAATAAAAGCTATTTAGTTAATGATATATTATATATATATATTTAATGTTAGTAAAAAATGATCCATGTAATAGTGATATTATTTATTTATTTTTTTTATTGTTATTTTGGTATGTTGATGAAAATCAATATTGTACTTTATTTATTGAAAATTACATAATCTTTAACCCCAAAAATTACTGGAGTTTCATCAAAGTAAATAAGAAATACATTGTTTGGTTTGTATTTGAGAAACATGTTTTGAGATAAAAAGTACGAAAATTAGTTTGGTTTGGTTTTTTTCAAAAGATGTTTTGAAAAATTATTTTGAAAGAGAGTTTTGAAAAAAATGATTGATTTGATGTGTATGAGAGAGAGATTTGTTTGGAAAATTTGTAAACCAAACAAGTTTTGAAAAAAAAGTTTGGAAAAATTTGTTTGGTTTGGTTACTTTTGAAAACTTATTTGTAAAGAATTTTTCTCAAAATTTTTTGAGAAACACAAACCAAACAAGGCCTCAAGAAAACTAATTAGCTTTTTTTTTTTTCCTTTTCTAAAAGCACTGAAATTTGTTACAGAAAAAAGATTGGTCCCTTAATTATATGGATTATTACCATTTTTGTAAGTGAATTATTTATAAAAATTATCGGTTATGATTATATTTTTATACTCAATCATATTAATAAAAGCTATTTAGTTAATGATATATATATATATATATATTTAATGTTAGTAAAAAATGATCCATGTAATAGTGATATTATTTATTTATTTTTTTATTATTATTTTGGTATGTTGATGAAAATCAATATTGTACTTTATTTATTGAAAATTACATAATCTTTATCCCCAAAAATTACTGGAGTTTCATCAAAGTAAATAAGAAATACCATACCCATTGTTGTGTCAAAGAAACTTCTTTGAGGGCCTTGTTTGGTTTGTATTTGAGAAACATGTTTCGAGGTAAAAAGTACGAAAATTTGTTTGGTTTGGTTTTTTTTCAAAAGATGTTTTGAAAAATTATTTTGAGAGAGAGTTTTGGAAAAAGTGATTGATTTGATGTGTATGAGAGAGAGATTTGTTTGAAAAAATTGTAAACCAAACAAGATTTGGAAATTTTTTTTGGAAAAATTTGTTTGGTTTGATTACTTTTGAAAACTTATTTGTAGAGAATTTTTCTCAAAATTTTTTGAGAAACACAAACAAACAAGGCCTCAAGAAAACTAATTAGCTTTTTTTTTTTTCCTTTTCTAAAAGCACTGAAATTTGTTAGAGAAAAAAGATTGGTCACTTAATTATATGGATTATTACCATTTTTGTAAGTGAATTATTTATAAAAATCATCCGTTATGATTATATTTTTATACTCAATCATATTAATAAAAGCTATTTAGTTAATGATATATATATATATATATATATTTAATGTTAGTAAAAAATGATCCATGTAATAGTGATATTATTTATTTATTTATTTTATTATTATTTTGGTATGTTGATGAAAATCAATATTGTACTTTCTTTATTGAAAATTACATAATCTTTATCCCCAAAAATTACTGGAGTTTCATCAAAGTAAATAAGAAATACCATACCCATTGTTGTGTCAAAGAAACTTCTCTCAAGAAAACTAATTAGCTTTTTTTTTTTTTTCCTTTTCTAAAAGCACTGAAATTTGTTAGAGAAAAAAGATTGGTCGCTTAATTATATGGATTATTACCATTTTTGTAAGTGAATTATTTATAAAAATCATCCGTTATGATTATATTTTTATACTCAATCATAATAATAAAAGCTATTTAGTTAATGATATATATATATATTTAAGAAAAATTTACCCATAAGTCCTAGTTTTTGAACCGTTGAACCATTTAGTCCTGGAAATTTTTTTATGCTCCATTTAGTCCCATTTTTACATCAGCATGATGTAAATGATGTAAATGATCTGATGTTTCATTCTATAATTTCAAAATTTATTGAAATCTGATGAACATTAGATGTTTTTCATCCTAAATTTTCAAACATTATTGAAATTTGATGAACATTAGATGTTTGAAATCTAATGTTTGTAACATGACTCTGATGTTATTAACATTGTATCTGATGTTATTAATATTGTAATGGGACCTTTCAGTCTATAAGAAAATTTGTAGGACTAAATAGTGCATAAGTTATTAATTTGGGATTTATTGGTGCATCTGTTAGTAATAAATGATCCATGTAATAGTGATATTATTTATTTATTTTTTATTGTTATTTTGGTATGTTGATGAAAATCAATATTGTACTTTATTTATTGAAAATTACATAATCTTTATCCCCAAAAATTACTGGAGTTTAAAACTAATTAGCTTTTTTTTTTTTCCTTTTCTAAAAGCACTGAAATTTGTTAGAGAAAAAAGATTGGTCCCTTAATTATATGGATTATTACCATTTTTGTAAGTGAATTATTTATAAAAATTATCCGTTATGATTATATTTTTATACTCAATCATATTAATAAAAGCTATTTAGTTAATGATATATATATATATATATTTAATGTTAGTAAAAAATGATCCATGTAATAGTGATATTATTTATTTATTTATTTTTTTATTATTTTGGTATGTTGATGAAAATCAATATTGTACTTTATTTATTGAAAATTACATAATCTTTATCCCCAAAAATTACTGGAGTTTCATCAAAGTAAATAAGAAATACCATACCCATTGTTGTGTCAAAGAAACTTCTCTGAGGGCGTTGTTTGGTTTGTATTTGAGAAACATGTTTTAAGGTAAAAATTACGAAAATTTGTTTGGTTTGGTTTTTTTTCAAAAGATGTTTTGAAAAATTATTTTGAGAGAGAGTTTTGGAAAAAGTGATTGATTTGATGTGTATGAGAGAGAGATTTGTTTGAAAAATTTGTAAACCAAACAAGTTTTGGAAAATTTTTTTAAAAAAATTTGTCTGGTTTGATTACTTTTGAAAACTTATTTGTAGAGAATTTTTCTCAAAATTTTTTGAGAAACACAAGCCAAACAAGGCCTCAAGAAAACTAATTAGCTTTTTTTTTTTTCCATTTCTAAAAGCACTGAAATTTGTTAGAGAAAAAAGATTGGTCTCTTAATTATATGGATTAGTACCATTTTTGTAAGTGAATTATTTATAAAAATCATCCGTTATAATTATATTTTTATACTCAATCATAATAATAAAAGCTATTTAGTTAATGATATATATATTTAATGTTAGTAAAAAATGATCCATGTAATAGTGATATTATTTATTTATTTATTTATTGTTATTTTGGTATGTTGATGAAAATCAATATTGTACTTTATTTATTGAAAATTACATAATCTTTATCCCCAAAAATTACTGGAGTTTAAAACTAATTAGCTTTTTTTTTTTTCCTTTTCTAAAAGCATTGAAATTTGTTAGAGAAAAAAGATTGGTCCCTTAATTATATGGATTTTTACCATTTTTGTAAGTGAATTATTTATAAAAATTATCCGTTATGATTATATTTTTATACTCAATCATATTAATAAAAGCTATTTAGTTAATGATATATATATATATATATATATATTTAATGTTAGTAAAAAATGATCCATGTAATAGTGATATTATTTATTTATTTATTTTTTTATTATTTTGGTATGTTGATGAAAATCAATATTGTACTTTATTTATTGAAAATTACATAATCTTTATCCCCAAAAATTACTGGAGTTTCATCAAAGTAAATAAGAAATACCATACCCATTGTTGTGTCAAAGAAACTTGTTTGGTTTGTATTTGAGAAACATGTTTTGAGGTAAAAAGTACGAAAATTTGTTTGGTTTGGTTTTTTTTCAAAAGATGTTTTGAAAAATTATTTTGAGAGAGAGTTTTGGAAAAAGTGATTGATTTGATGTGTATGAGGGAGAGATTTGTTTGAAAAATTTGTAAACCAAACAAGTTTTGGAAATTTTTTTTGAAAAAATTTGTTTGGTTTGATTACTTTTGAAAACTTATTTTTAGAGAATTTTTCTCAAAATTTTTTGAGAAACACAAACCAAACAAGGCCTCAAGAAAACTAATTAGCTTTTTTTTTTCCTTTTCTAAAAGCACTGAAATTTGTTAGAGAAAAAAGATTGGTCTCTTAATTATATGGATTATTACCATTTTTGTAAGTGAATTATTTATAAAAATCATCCGTTATAATTATATTTTTATACTCAATCATATTAATAAAAGCTATTTAGTTAATGATATATATATATATATATTTAATGTTAGTAAAAAATGATCCATGTAATAGTGATATTATTTATTTTTTTTTTAATTATTATTTTGGTATGTTGATGAAAATCAATATTGTACTTTATTTATTGAAAATTACATAATCTTTATCCCCAAAAATTATTGGAGCTTCATCAAAGTAAATAAGAAATACCATACCCATTGTTGTGTCAAAGAAACTTCTCTGAGGGCCTTGTTTGGTTTGTATTTGAGAAACATGTTTTGAGATAAAAAGTACGAAAATTTGTTTGGTTTGATTTTTTTTCAAAAGATGTTTTGAAAAATTATTTTGAGAGAGAGTTTTGGAAAAAGTGATTGATTTGATGTGTATGAGAGAGAGATTTGTTTGGAAAATTTGTAAACCAAACAAGTTTTGGAAAAAATTTTTAGAAAAATTTGTTTGGTTTGATTACTTTTGAAAACTTATTTGTAGAGAATTTTTCTCCAAATTTTTTGAGAAACACAAACCAAACAAGGCCTCAAGAAAACTAATTAGCTTTTTTTTTTTTATCCTTTTCTAAAGCCACTGAAATTTGTTAGAGAAAAAAGATTGGTCTCTTAATTATATGGATTATTACCATTTTTGTAAGTGAATTATTTATAAAAATCATCCGTTATGATTATATTTTTATACTCAATCATCTTAATAAAAGCTATTTAGTTAATGATATATATATATATATATATATATATTTAATGTTAGTAAAAAATGATCCATGTAATAGTGATATTATTTATTTATTTATTTAATTATTATTTTGGTATGTTGATGAAAATCAATGTTGTACTTTATTTATTGAAAATTATATAATCTTTATCCCCAAAAATTACTGGAGTTTCATCAAAGTAAATAAGAAATACCATACCCATTGTTGTGTCAAAGAAACTTCTCTGAAAAGAGCAAATATCTCTCAAGAAAACTAATTAGATTTTTTTTTTTCCTTTTCTAAAAGCACTGAAATTTGTTAGAGAAAAAAGATTGGTCTCTTAATTATATGGATTATTACCATTTTTGTAAGTGAATTATTTATAAAAAAAATCCGTTATGATTATATTTTTATACTCAATCATATTAATAAAAGCTATTTAGTTAATGATATATATATATTTAATGTTAGTAAAAAATGATCCATGTAATAGTGATATTATTTATTTATTTATTTTTTTTATTATTTTGGTTTGTTTATGAAAATCAATATTGTACTTTATTTATTGAAAATTACATATTCTTTATCCCCAAAAATTAAAATCATGAATCCATCGATCCCATCACCACCACCTTCTCTGTCTTTCCTTATTTTTTCCGGTCACGGTGTCTACATCAAAACACCAACCACCCTACTTGTTAGTTTATTTTATTTGATAATTTTGCCTCTAATTCGAGGAGGTCCACCCTACTTTTTAGTTTATTTTATTTGATAATTTTGCTTCTAATTCGAAGAGGTTAATCGGTTTGGATATTCATGTTGACTGGCGGTGGTAAGATATTCGTTCCAATACATTACATTTGCCATATGTATAGGTTTCGTTTGGCAGATAGACCAATTTGATTTTTTTGATTAAATTAGTTATAAAAAAAAATATAATAAATTAAAAAGTTAATAAGATAAAATGTTACATTCAAATCATAATCATTTTATTTTTTTCTCACAAAGTCAAAAGGCTAAAAAACTTAACCAAAACCAACTTTTTAATCTCAAATTAAAATAATTACAAAGCCAAAAAACAATCCCCTCTTCAAACGAAGTCATAATCCAACCTGAACTTTAATTAGCGACGGTGAAAGATTCGGCAAGGAAAAAACAATTATAGGGCAATCCAGTTGATGATGGGAGGAGAGAAAGGATGTGGAAGGTGTAATCTCGTTCTATTTATCGAATGCATACTCCTAGAAAAAGAAAAAAATAATTAGTTTGTTTGATTTGAATTTTTAGATTTCACTTTTCAGAAAATTATTTTTTTTTTGTGTGTTTTTTTTTTTTTTAAAACAGATTTTTATTCTAAGCAATTTTGTTTAAATTTTAGATACACTTAATATAAATACATTTAAAAAGTATAATATTTGTGAAAAACATCTTTAGAAAATTCACTAAATATTAAAAATACAAAAAAATACGAGAATTTAGTATATTTTTCATATTTTGTGTATTTATTGATTTTTTTAAAACGTTCCATCTTTCAAACAGATGAACCCAGTTGAATTTAATCATGGTTTAGGAGTGATTTGGGAAGTGACTTTTTTAATAATTTTTTGATATTTTAATTAAAATATGAGGTGAAAAAAATTAAAATATTTAGAAATAATTTTTTGACTTTCCGCAACAAAAAATAAATAAAAATACAAAAAATAGAGAGAATGAGATGAATCCTTTAACTTTTTTATATGATTTTTTAAAACTTTTTTATGTAATTTTTTAAAAATCTTTTTGACTATCTTTTTTTCTTCCCAAACACACCCTTAAAATGCTCAAAGAAGACTTATTGTGTGTCTAGTGAAATTACAATGTGTATAATTTTATTTTTGAATAAATTATACTCACTTCCTTAAAAAAAAATCAACTTTTAAAAAATTAAATTCAGAAAATTGGAACCAACAAGGTGATTTTATTATTATTTTTTTCTTCTAAAAGCAGTGAAATTTTATTAGAGAAAAAAAGATTGGCTTTTATATGGATTATTATAATTCTTGTAAGTGAATTACTTATAAAAAAATCGAGATGAATAATATTATATTCAATTCTATGATTATATTTTTATACTCAATTATATTAATAAAAACTATTTAGCTAATATATATATATATGGGCCGTGCTACATCCCCCTAATTTGGGGAGCCCTAATCCCCCGAAAAATCAGACCAAGGCAAAAAAAAAAAAAAATATATTCCCCAAAACGACGTCGTTTTGGGGATTAGGGGGATTAGGGGGGGCATTTTTAGGGGGACAAATCATTTTCCTATATATATATATATTGATGTTAGTAAAAAATGATCCATGTAATAGTGATATTATTTAATTTATTATTATTATTATTATTATTATTATTATTATTATTATATTATTATTATTATTATTATTATTTTGATATGTTGATGAAAATCAGTATTGTACTTTATTTATTAAAAATCACATATTTTTTATCCCCAAAAATTAAAAGCATGAATCCATCATCCATCCTACACCGCGTCCGGATCCTCTAGAGTGATCCTGTGAAGTGATCCTCTAGAGTGATTTTTTATGGCGCGACACGTGTCCCATTAATGGAATCAATGGCTGAGATGATCCCTCTCCAAAACGACGTCGTTTTGGTGATTTTTTTTTTTTTTTTTTTGCAGATCGAGAGGGAGAAAGGAATGGGTTAGAGAGAGAATCTCCTCATTCTCTCTAGAACTGTGTTTTGTTCTAAGATTCTGGATTCAATCTTTCATTGAATGCGTCAGGGTTATGGTCAGTTTACAAGATTTAATGGAGGATCTTAGCAAATATGGTGAACGAGTTTCCAGCAGATGAATTACACAATTTTGAAACTAAAGAACCAGACCCAGACCCAGATCTCAATTTGGGCTTCAAACCCTGTTGTTGGTCATTTGGGTCTTCATCAAACAGTGAAGTGTGATAGCTTTAACAGAGGGAATTCATTTGGGTCTTCATGAGTTCAAATTTTTATTTCAATTTTAAGCTTCGAAATCGATCTTCGTTTTTTTGCTGTGTTGGGTTCATGTGGGTTTCTCTGCAAATCCATCCTATTTCATTTTTCAATTTGTTTTTTATTTTTTATTTTTTGGGTGAATAATGAGTTTGAATTTTTATTTCAATTTCAATCTTCGAAATCGATCTTCGTTTTTTTTTTTTTTGCTATGTTAGGTTAATGGGTTTGATCATCTTTGTAAAATCTCTATAAGTCCTTGAAGCTTCTTGAAGAATAGATTCAAACGACATGCATCAAACTCTGCAAAAAAATTGCAGAGAAAAAGACGGAGGAGATTGATTCCACGATTCTAGTGATGAGGAGATTCTCTCTCTAACTCATTCCTTCCTTCCTCCCTTCCGATCTGCAAAAAAATAAAAAATAAAATATCAAAACGACGTCGTTTTGAAGAGGGATCATCTCAGCCATTGATTCCACTAATAGGACACGTGTCACGCCATAAAAAATCTATAGCGATCCCGGGTTTTACCTCTTGTGTACAGTGATTCGGACTTGTTTCCGTAGATGTTAATAGTTGCCTATATCTTGTTTGCATCCTTTCATACTTGGTATTTGAGTTATAGGATGTGTTGGGCAGGTTTGTTACAGGTTGGTTGAACTTAGAAACCAAGAGTAGTTGCCCAGATTTTTGCCTTCGCGCTCGAGCGGAGATTTTGACGCTCGAGCGGGCCCTTCGTTGTTGCTTCTCCGCTCGAGCGGGTGTTTTGACGCTCGAGCGTGATTTTTCATCTCCCAGTATTTCTTCTGCAGTGTTGGACGCTCAAGCGGGAGTTTGTGTGTGACGCTCGAACGGGGAGTTGTACGCTTGAGCGGGGACCTGGTTCAGCAAAAGTTCTGGAAGTGTGTATTCGCCGCTCGAGCGGGATTTTTGACGCTCGAGCGGGAGTCTGTGAGTGACGCTCGAGCGGGGCGACTCTTATATAAAACCGAGATCTGACTTTTTGGATCACTTTTTCACATCCTTTTCTCTCTCTTACTTTTCCAAAACTCCATTGCTGAGCCTCTCTCTCTAGAACCTTGCCTTCTCTCTAGGTATTGATCTAGTAGGAGTTGTTTCCTCACCTTTGGCCTTTACAAAAAAGTTGTTGATCGTCGAGGGCTACCTTTTGATCCAAGAATCTCGGGATTTAGAGCATTTTTGTTTTCTTCATCTTCTTCGTTGGGTGTCAACTTTTGAGGTAGGGATTCCTACTCACTTTTATGGTCTTTGACATAGATTTTTGGTTGTTTTGATAAAGTGTTGAACTTGGGTGATTTTGGGACTTAGGGTTTCAAAATGTTAAAAGAGGGTTTTGTCATTTTGATTCTAAAAGGTGCACTTTGGGTTTCAAAATAATGGTATTGTTGTTGGTTGTTGATATTTAGACCATTGGGTCAATATTGGGAAATGTGGTAGAAAACCCTAATTTGTTGTATAAATTAATTGGTATAATTAATTTGGAAAAGTTGTGGATTTATGGAATTGAGTTAGAAATAATGAAATTGACTCATTATATTGTGAAATGGTGGAGTTGGATTTGTTAATCGCCCACTTTTGATAACATTGATAATTTATCTGTTGGGGCTTTTATTATCTGTTTAGAAATAACTGCTTTGGGCTATCGGTGGAGGATAGTCGTGATTGTTGTAGACAATGCATGATGATTACGCGAACTAAAACTAATCGATTGAGTATGCTATCGAATATAGCGACTGGAATAATACATTAACTTTATGTATTGACTGATTGTATATGATCCATGTTTATATACATGTGTTGTGTGAGAGGAGATAGGGGATGTACTCCACGGTTTAGGGGAAGATAGGGGATGGACCTCTAAACCGGACTTTTGTGTGATATTGATATAGCACTACAATGTGTATCAAGTGTTGATTATGGAAGTGTTCGAATTGATTTGATATAGCACTAAAATGTATGTCCTTCTAGAATGATCACATCAGAACTAGGAATTTCACAAGCTCGAGAAGTTGAAGTGGTAGAGATATCCATTGGCTCGGACCCTATCAACAAAAATATGAAGAACTAGAAGAATTTACATTTAAGTGGAAGATGTAAATAGACTCAGAGAGAGGAGAGAGAGAGAGAGAGAGAGTATAATCTTTGAAACATGTTCATACAAATCTTAAACCCTATCAACAAAAATATAAAGAACTAGAAGAATTTACATTTAAGTAGAAGATGTAAATAGACTCAGGAGGGAGAGAGAGAGAGAGAGAGAGAGAGACAAAAAGAGAGAGAGAGAGAGTATAATTTTTGAAACATGTTCATACAAATCTTAAATTAATGACCGAGGATGGAATTCTCAAAAACAAGCTCTTAAAGTACAGAATGATATATATATATACTAGATTCTAACAGTAAACAACCAATTAGTGATAAGCTAAACCGAGTGCACGCTCCCTCTTCACCAACATTTGAATTGAAGGCTCTCTTCTCTCTCTCTCTCTCTCTCTCTCTCTCTGAAGAGATCATGAAATCGAACGCAGAGATGTCAGATAATCGATTCTTGGGAAGCATCTCAGCCTCGTTGATCCGAAAACTCCTTCCCATATCGGCCTCTACGAAGCGCAAGACGAACCCAACTCGAACAAAATCGATAGGCTTGACAGTGAAAACACCCCTCCGATCGATCCAAACATTAAAGTAGACAAATACCCAATCTCACCTTCGATCCCCAAACAATCACTGTCAAACCCATCAATTTCACAGAAATAAATCACCAGATCGGACACTCAGAGAGATGCAATAGCACCCTCAGATCCACCAGTCTCCCTCCGTTGCTCCACAGATTTATATATATATATATCATCTCTATGTTTTTTCTAGATGTTCTTTCCATATAGATGGTCTGTGTTTTGATTCTCCCTCCGTTGCTCCACAGATCTGTTTGCCTCTGGTTTGCCACAGATCTGTTCTTTCCTTCCTTCGTCTCCCTCTGGTTTGCATCTGCTCTGTCTTTTTTTCTTTTTTTTTTATTTTGAATGAAATTTCCCCCAAAACGACGTCATTTTGGGGGTGCCGCAGGACGCGCCGCAGGAATGGGCGGCCAAGGATCCGGACTCAGAAAATTCACATAAATTGCATTCCATCAGGCTCGGCACCACAATCCTCACTTTAATTGAGCCTAACTCCATCGCTACATGTAGCCAGCGGTTGTGAACTCAGTTCTTGGTATGAAATGATAAAATACTAATAAAAATTCTCTCAAAGTTTCAATGAAATTGGAGCTACAGTAGTATATTTTGAGTATAACCTCAAAAAAAAAAAATGACAAGTTTAAAAATGTTGGTTTGAAAAGAGTAGTAATAATATACAAATATAACATTTATATAAAATAATGTGGTTCAATATAAATTTTTTATTTTAAACCAACAGACTCAGTAAAATAAATTTTATTTATTTATATGTTACTATTACATTATTCTTGAGACAAACTCTAATTTATAATAGTCTTGCATTTTTTGTTTGAAAAATATGATTATTGTCCGCTTAAAATATATGAAAACTGAAAAAAAATGTCCATTTGAAAAAAAAAAAAAAGATTTTTAAAAGAATAAATAAATAATATTTAAATATAAAAAAATTTAAAGAATTTGTTGAAGAATGTACTTGAAGAATTTGTTGACAAAAAAATTTACTTACAACAACTTCTTCATCAACCAAACATGAACTTTCTATTTGTTTCTTGCTACCAAAAAATTTATCAAGCGCTTCCGATTGATATTGAATAAAATTTTCTAATTTTTGCCAATTTTTCCTTTTTTCACATCCAAACATATACTTCCTAGGAGGCATGACTACTCTATATAATCACAAATCCAATTTTCTAATTTTCTAATTTTCAGAAATTTTCTAATGTTTATACTTCCAGAAATTTTCTAATATACTTCCAGAAATTTTCTAATTTTCTTTCAGTGACCCACGTTCTTAGTCTCAGTGGGTATTATGTTTCTTGTTTTTGGGCCCATGTCAGTTGGGCCTTTAATCTATCATGATATATTTTGTTTTTTTTAGGCCCCATATACAATTGGGCTTGTAGTATTTGGATTTTTTTTTTTATATCTAAAACATAAAATCATATTTTGGGGCCCTATTTTCAGCCCAAATCTGGGGGCCCAAGGCGCAGGCCTCTTTGGCCTACCCTCAGGGCCGGGCCTGACGGAAGGTGAGCTAATTCTATTTATTGAATGCATACACCTAAAAACAGAAAAAATAAAAAATAATAATAATAAATTATTATTACTGGTTTTTATTTTCAAAATTCACTTTTCAAAATATTCTATTTTTTCATTATTCGTATTTTTTTATTTTCATTAATTTTTTTTAATATTTTAAGCAAATTTTTAATTTTTAGACACACCTAATATAAATACATTTAAAAAGTATAATATTTGTGAAAAAAATACTTAAAAAATTTACTAAATACCAAAAATATAAAAAAAAAATTAATACATTTCTCGTATTTTTGTATATTTATTAATTTTTTAAAATATTTTTTCACAAATATTTTATTACTTAGATATATCTAAATGATGTACATCTAAAAAAGTAAAAAAATTGTTTAAAATTTTAAAAAAATTCACCAAAAATAAAAGAAAATATGAAACATAAAAAACTCAATTTTCAAAATATTAAATTTAAAAAATTAAAACCAAACAAATTGAATAATATTTTAAAACAAAAATGTTGACATCACATAATAACCTAACATATATGTCATTAATTATTACTTTGGAAATAAAGAATTCTTAAAACCGTAACGAGATTTTTCACGGCGCGTGGATCACATGTCTCCAATATTTTTAAAAACCATGGATAAATTTTAAGAATTTTATTGAAATGTGTTAAAATGTACCATCTTTTAAGCAGATGAACTCATTTGAATTTAATCATGGTTTAGGTAATGATTTTTTGATATTTTAACTAAAATATGAAGTAAAAAAAATTAAACTGTTTGCAAATAAATTTTTGACTTTGTATAACAAATAAATAAATAGAAGGAATCTTTTAACTTTTTTTATATGATTTTTAAAATCTTTTTTACTATCTTTTTCTTTTCTTTCCCAAACACACCCTTAAAATGCTCAAATGAAGACTTATTATGTGTTTAGTTTTGGGAAGTTGGTTAAAAACTTATTTTTTTATTTAAAATTTTTTTTTTTTTGAAAAAATATGTAAAAAAGTAAAGAGATGATATAACCCAAAATAGGTTAAAAGCTGGCTTTTGGCTTTTAGTCAGGTTCCCAAATTTATATGATTTTGGGATAACTACTCACCTCCCTTAAAATTTGATGAAAATATAATTCGTCTCACAGTTTTGACACAATTATATTAGTCTTTCTTGACATTTTAATTTATATAACAATTAGCCTTTTTTTCAATTAATAATTCATTAGTCGTATGAATAAAAAATAATAATAATGTTATCATCTTCTTTTTTTTACTAAAATATATATATATTTTTTATCTTATTTGTTTTAGTGTCCATTTTAGTCTAGTAATAGGGAGATTAATGTAATTATGTCAAAAATATTGGATTAACTATATTTTTTCTAAATTTCAAAGAAGGTAAGTATAATTTATCCTTTATTTTTTTGGTGAGACTTCATGGAGGATTCTATTTACACCCAATAAATCATTTAGGCCATGTTTGTTTGGTTCCATAGGATGGAGGGGATTAAGAGTATGGTAAGAGTGAGAAGATTATTAATGTGGTAGTATTATGTTAGAGATGTATGATAAATAGTGTTTGTTTATACACCACCGAATTAGTAATACTATAAATAGTATTAATATATAAAATTAATATATTTTAATTTTTAGTATTTTTTAATATTATAATTTTTTTTTTGTTCTAAAAAACATAAATTTTGCATTAAAATTATTTAAAAATTCACTAATCCCCCCACTCAATTTATAATTCCAAGGCCACCATAGGATTGATAGTCCTACCAATAGGGGAGATTACTAGTCCAAATGGATAGTTAATTCCCCATCTCATGACTCTAACCAAACACTCTATGGCCATGATGGTTTCTCAGTTTGAGTGACCCAATTGAACTATCATGGCTGTGGGTCCCACCCACAGCATGTTTGGTAGTGAAATGGGAGGACAGATTGATAGTCCAAGAGGCTTAGTAATTCCCTTCAGTAGAGGGATTAGCTTGACTAGGTTTTGGGTGGGATTAGTAAAATAATGAAAAAGTTGAGTCTATTTTATATATAAAAAAAATTAATTTTTTTTTTTACCAAGTGCATCTGTTTGTTTTAATATTTGTTTTAGTTTTTTTTTTATATAAAAATAATTTAACAATCTAATCACTAACTATCTCTTATACTATTATTAAAACAAGCACACTTTTATTTAATCCCCTCACTAACAATCCCTACATTAACAATCTCTTCACTAACCATCCTCTTACTAATAATCTCATCCAGCTTAACTAGCGATAACCTGTGCGATGCACGAAAAAATAGACTATATATATTTTGTATGATAAATAAATCATCTTAATATTAATTTATGTCTTAATAGCGACAAACCATGATGTTAAGCCATTTGGGTAGATCTTAACAATAATTAACCCACAAAATTTCACAATAAAATTTGATATGCATAAAAAATTATTAATTATAAAAATTGTTGAGAATAATAGTATCACAATCACTTGATAACATAAATAACTTGTATCAAACTAAATAGAGCATTAAAAGAGAGAAATTTTATAAACTTAGAAAAGTTATCATAAATTTGCTTAGACTTTTAAATCGGTGGTGTATATTATTATTATGGGATTAAATTATGAATAAATATCAACTTTTAATTATAATTTATAAGTAGTTTTTAAAAAATTTTAATCTAAGTTTGTTGCCATACTCATAAAAAGAACTTCTCAAACAAATCATTAATTGATTATACTAACAACTCTCTATCTTTTATAGCGATCCCGGGTTTTACCCCTTGTATACAGTGATCCGAACTTGTTTCCGTGGATGTTAGTAGTTGTTTATATCTTGTTTGCATCCTTTCATACTTTGTATTTGAGTTATAGGATGTGTTGGGCAGGTTTTTTACAGGTTGGTTGTGTTTGGGAGCAAATGGTTGCTGCCCAGAATTTTGGTCCTTCGCTCGAGCGAAAAGTTTGTCGCTTGAGCGAGCTCTTTGTTTTGGATCCTTCGCTCGAGCCAGGGTTTCGTCGCTCGAGCGAGAGTTGAGTTTTGTATCTGGTGGCTCGAGCGAGAAGTCTTGCGTTTGAGCGTGCGTCTGCGTCTCATTTTTTACCTGAGAGCTGTGTTTCTTGGCTCGAGCGAGCGAGGTGTATGTTTTAAGTTTCCTCGCTCGAGCGAGAATTCTGTCGCTCAAGCGTGCTTCTGGGTTGCAGACCTGAAGCTTCGAGTTGTTGGCTCGAGCGAGGCTTTCTTCGCTCGAGTGAGTATTCTTTGTGTCTGGTCGCTCGAGCGACCAATCCTTCGCTCGAGCGAGCCTGTTATATATCAGATCGCAGCAGCGAATTAAACATCACTTTTTCATCTCTCTTTTTCTATCAAGTCCTAGATCCGACTCTCTCTCTCTATGCTTGTCTTCTCTCTAAGGTTTGATCTATCTAGAGTGAGTTTCTACCCTTAGTCCTTTGTTAAAAAGATAGAGTGGGTTGAGGGCTTCGTTTTAATCTGAAAAACTTGGGATTTAGAGCACTTTGGTTTTTGATCTTCATCTCCGTTTGAGCTCAAACTTTGAGGTAGGGATATCCCACTCCTTCCTATGAGCTTTGTCTTGGAATTTTAGCATTTTGATATGTTGGGGGTTGTTGGTTAATTTTGAGAAAGTTTGGGCCTTTGTGTAATTTTACAAAAGATGGGGGTTTTATATATATAAACCTATTTGCATGTTTGACATAGAGAAATGAAATTAATGTTGAACTATTGAGAGAAATGGAACCTTAGGGTTATTATGTTAATTAATGGAAAATACCCTAATTAGTTGGATAAATTAATTGGTATAATTAATTTTGAGAAATGAGGAATTGAATTGAGAATACTGAAATTGGGAAGATACGGGATTAAAGGGTGTAGTCGGATTCATTTAATCGCTCACCTAGGTAAAATGTTGATGTTATATCCATTTGGTGCATTTATTTCCTGTTTAGAAATAACTGCTTTGGGCTATCGGTGGAGGATAGTCTTGATTGTTGTAGACAATGCATGACGATTAGGTAAACAAAAACTAATCGATTGAGTATGCTAACAAATGTAGCGGTTGGAATAATACATTAACTTTATGTATTGATTGATTATGTATATGATCTACGTTTATATACATTGTGTGTGTGGGAGGAGATAGGGGATGTACTCCACGGTTTAGGGAAAGATAGGGGATGGACCTCTAAACCGGATTTTGTTTGACATTGATACAACACTACAATGTGTATCAAGTGTGGATTATGGAAGTGTTTGAATTGATTTGATATAGCACTAAAATGTATATCGTTGTCAATTGTAAAGTATGGAAGTGGTTTATGTGTTATTGATACAGCACCAAAATGTGTATCCATTATAAATTTCAAAAGTGTTTTAAGGATAAGTCATAATCTCATTAAGTTAGTTGGCTGGGTTCTGAGCCTTGTTTTCAAACTCAAAGTTGAAAAAGAAGTGGGAAATGAAAAGTAACATGGACTTGAATGTCATGAAACTGTAATGTGTTAAAAGTGGGAATATAAGTGTGAACCATCTATTGAATGCTGTTATTTTAGTCATTGTTTATAGTTGGTTTAGTATATTTCTACTAGGCTGTGGCTCACCCTATATGGGACATCATTTTCAGGTACAGGTAGCATGCCACCTCCAAGGACATAGCTTGGATGGTTATGGGAGTTGAAGACTCTTTTGATTATTTTGTTTGTATTACATGTATATCAAGCCAAGGGCTCATTTTGTATAGAGTTAGTACTCTTCTTTTTGTGACCAAGTGTTGACTTGGAAAGCTGTAAGCCCTTAGGGCATTTGCTTTTGTTGTTAACATGTAATACTGCTGTAAGAACTACTCTGATGAATAGAAAGATGTTGATTTCTCTTATATCATTGCATGTCAAAAATGATGGGTTTTATGTATTATTTTGAGGGCGTTACATCTTTGATTTTCTCTATTAATGACACACGCATATCATATCAAAGTATAAATCCTTCTTCATAGTTTGAATAATACTTGCATAGTTCCTACATCATTTTAAAAAAATTAATCAAAATAAGAATTTCATAGGATTATAAAAATTATATAAGAAAATAGTTTTAATCCATTTTATTTATAAAAAAAATGATGAAAAATTATTTGAATTGTACTTGGAGAAATATAACAAATGATAGCTTTAATCATTATATACCAAAAAAAAAAATTATATAAGTTAGTCAACGAAAAAATGGTCGAATATAGATAAAGTCATGGACATTGAATTAAATCATATGGGCTCTAAATTGATAGTATAATTTAGCAAATCAACTAATATTAACATAGAGATATTGACAAATAAGTAGTCATTCCCTATCATATTTGTATTATATTCATTAATTTCATATATCATATGAAAGTTTTACTCGTCTCAATCCTTCAATAAAATAACAACCAAGAAAACAAATTTGATAAGAAATTGATTCTAAACTTTATTATTGAAAAAACAAAAATTTCAAAGAGAGAATTTAGAGATGTGAGTGAAGAAATACTACAGCCTTATAAAAATAAATAAATAAATAAAAAATAAAAAAACATAACAATGATCAAATGCAAACTATTTTTAATAACTAATAGAAAGAACATCAAATTATTAACTTGGATAAATATAGTGACGAAAATTAACTTTGTGAGATTTTTGTGCTGCCTTCTCCTATGTAACCTTCATTATTTCATTATTAATACTCTTTTCATTCAGAGCCAATAATTTTTATTTTTTTTATTTTTATCTTTATCACTTGGTAGATAATAACAAATAATAAAAAATTATCAAGAGAAGGTTAAGAATTTAATAGGAGATAAGAAGTTATAGATAAGGGCATTTCATAAGATAAAAAATTTAAAATAAAAATAAAGATAATATGTGATAGAAGGAGAAAAAAAATATGAGTAAATCAAAATAAAGATTTAGATATATATATATATATATATATGTTTTTGATAGATAAATAGATTAACAAATCATATCTTTTTCTAAATTTTATTATTTTATTTTATAGCGATCTCGGGTTTTACCCCTTGTTGTACAGTGATCCAGACTTGAGTCTGTGGATGTTAGCAGTTGTTTAAATCTTGTTTACATCCTCTCATACTTTGTATTTGAGTTATAGGATGTGTTGGGCAGGTTTGTTATAGGTTGGTTGTGTTTGGGAGCAAATGGTTGCTGCCCAGAATTTTGGTCATTCGCTCAAGCGAGAAGTTTGTCGCTCGAGCGAGCTCTTTGTTTTGGATCCTTCGCTCGAGCCAGGGTTTTGTCGCTCGAGCGAGAGTTGAGTTAGTATCTGGTGGATCGAGCGAGAAGTCTTGCGCTCGAGCTTGCGTCTGCGTCTCATTTTGACCTGAGAGCTGTGTTTCTTGGCTCGAGCGAGCTTTCCTTCGCTCGAGCGAGCGAGGTGTATGTTTTGAGTTTCCTTGCTCGAGCGAGCATTCTGTCGCTCGAGCGTGCTTCTGGGTTGCAGACCTGAAGCTTCGAGTTTTTGGCTCGAGCGAGACTTTCTTCGCTTGAGCGAGTATTCTTTGTGTCTGGTCGCTCGAGCAACCAATCCTTCGCTCGAGCGAGCCTATTTTATATCAGTAGGCAGCAGCGGGGAAAACTTCACTTTTTCATCCCCTTCTCTTTTTCAAACCCTAGATCCGAGACTCTCTCTCTCTAGACTTGCCTTCTCTCTTAGATTCCATCTCCCTCTAGTGTGAATCTATCCTAGGTCCTTTGTTAAAAAGATAGAGGGTGACTTGGGCTTTGATTTAATCTGAAAAATTTGGGATTTGGAGCACATTGGATTTTGGTCTTCATCTCCGTTTGAGCTCAAACTTCGAGGCAGGGATAACCTACTCCTTCTCATGAGCTTTGTCTTTGAATTTTAGCATTTTGATATGTTGGAAGTTGTTGTGTAATTATGAGAAAGTTTGGGTCTTTTGTGTAATTTTGCAAGAGTTGGAGTTTTGTTTATATAAACCTATATGCATGTTTAGCATAGCGAAATGTGACCAATGATGGATTATGGATAAAAAATGGAACCTTTGGGTTGTTATGTAACTTATGGGAAAATGCCCTAATTACATAGTTAAATTAATTGGTATAATTAATTTGAAGAAAAGGGGAATTGAATTGAGAATGTCGATTATATATCCATTTGGTGCATTTATTTTCGGTATAGAAATAACTACTTTGGGCTATCGGTGGAGGATAGTCTTGATTGTTGTAGACAATGCATGATGATTAGGCAAACTAAAACTAATCGATTGAGTATGCTATCGAATATAGCGGTAGAAGTAATACATTAACTTGATGTATTGATTGACTGTATATGATCTATGTTCATATACATGTGTTGTGTGGGAGGAGATAGGGGATGTACTCCACGGTTTAGGAGAAGATAGGGGATGGACCTCTAAACCGGATTTTGTATGACATTGATACAGCACTACAATGTGTATCAAGTGTTGATCATGGGAGTGTTTGAATTGATTTGATATAGCACTAAAATGTATATCGTTATCAATTGTGGAGAATAGAAGTGATTCTATGTTATGTTGATACAGCACCGAAATGTGTATCTTTCATAAAGTGTGGAGATGGCTTATGTGTTATCAATACAGCATTAAAATGTGTATCCAACATGAATTTTGAAAGTGTTTAAAGGATGAGTCTTAATCTCATTAAGTTATTTGGCTAAGTGTTGAGCCTTGTTTTCAAACTTAAGTTGAAAAGGAAATGAGAAATGAAATGTAACTTGGACTTAATGTCATGGAACCGGAATGTGATATGAGTGGATGTATTTGTGTTGACCATCTATCAACTGTTAATCTTTTAGTCATTGTTCATAGTTGGTTTAGTGTATTTTTATTGGGCTGTAGCTCACCCTTTATGGGACATCATTTTCAGGTGCAGGTAGCATGCCACCTCCAAGGACATAGCTTGGGAGGCTAGAGGCAGACAGACTTTTTGTCATTTTGTTATCTTTTGGATGTATTACATGTAAATTCAAGCCAAGGGCTTAATGTGTATCGAGTTAGTATTTTTTTTGGTAACCAAGTGTTAACTTGGAAAGCTGTAAGCCCGTGGGACATTTGCTTTTGTTGTTAACATGTAATACGCATTGTAATGAACTACTCTGATGAATAGAAGAATATTTACCTTTTGTATCAATGCATGTCTAAATTGATGGGTTTTAATGTTATTATTTTGAGGGCGTTACATATTTTTTATAAATCAATTATTTAATCTTTATCTTTATATGTAGGCCACGAAATCAATCTTTATAAATTTTTTATCAATTTTTATATATTTATTTATCTATAAGTCATGAAATTAATTTTTTTAAACAATTTTTTTAATTTTTATCTTTATCTATAGGTCATGAAATAAATTTTCATAAATTATTTATGAATTTTTATATGTTTATCTATAAAGAAATTAATTAAAGTACAAAATGAAGGGGGGGAAGGGAGTAATTTCGTTTTTTTTTTTCAAATCAATTATTTAAATTTTTTTAATTTTTATCCCACCTTCTTGGTGTTCCCACATCATTAAAATTTGAATTAAAAAAATTAAACTTTGAAAGTCTAATAAAAACATTCATAAATTACATTAAATTCATATTATAATGAGATCAGAGCGCTAAGAGGAGTGACATAGAGTGTTAGGATATGGAATACGCATAGAGGATCTAAAATTGAGATCGGGCTACATGATACACCCCTATTTAGCGACCCCGGTCCTTTTCCTTTAGATTGTTGTATCCGGACTTAAGTTCCGTGGATCCAGGCATTGTGTATTGTTGTTGTTGTCCTTTAATTCTTTATTTTTGAGTTATAGGATGTCTTTGGGCAGGTTTGTTTCAGGTTGGTTGGGCTTAGACACCAAGGGTTGCTGTCCAGAATTTTGGACCTTCGCTCGAGCGAGGAGTTGGTCGCTCGAGCGAGCTGTTGTTTTTGTTCTTCGCTCGAGCCAGGGTTTGGTCGCTCGAGCGAGAGTCTGCGTCTAGGCTTAGGACCTGAGAGATGTGTTTCTTGGCTCGAGCGAGCATTTCTTCGCTCGAGCGAGCGAGGTGTATGTTTTCGAGTTCGTCGCTCGAGCGAGCATTTCGTCGCTCGAGCGAGCTTCTGGGTTGCAGACCTGAAGCATCGAGTTTTTGGCTCGAGCGAGCTTTTCTTCGCTCGAGCGTGGATTTCTTGTGTCTGGTCGCTCGAGCGACCAAGTCTTCGCTCGAGCGAGCCTGTTCAGTTTAAATAGGCAGCAGCGGGATTTTAATCAGTTTTTCTATCTCTTTTTGTTTCCAAACCCTAGGTCCGACCTTTCTCTCTCCCTACACACCTTCTACCCTAGGTTTCATCTAGTTTTAGGGTGTTTCTACCCTAGATCCTTTATTAAAAAGTTAGAGAGGGTCGAGGGCTTCAGTTTAATCTGAACAATTTGGGTTTTGGAGTACGTTGGAGTTTAGGTCATCATCTTCGTCTTCTCTTTTGGGTTATTTCTTCGAGGTAGGGATCTCCTACTCCAATGTATACGTTTTGTTCTGAGTTTTAGCATTTTAATATGTTGGGGGTAGTTTGGTAATTTTGGGAAAAACCCTAGTTGTTGTATTAAATTGAATTGTATGTTTAATTTAAGGAAAATTGGGGAAATTGGTTGAATTCATTGCATTGAGGAATTTATTGATTAAATGGGGTAGTTGATTAATTTAAATCATTTGCCTATTGAATTGTTGATTTATTTATTTCCAGTCTAGAAATAACTGTTTTGGGCTATCGGTGGAGGATAGTCATGATTGTTGTAGACATTGCATGTGGATTAGAGATAACTGGAACTAATCACATTGTTTTAGTCATTAACTTTGACTGTTGAATTAATACAGACATTAAATGTATTGATTGTGTGTTGTATATGTTATGTGTTTACATGCATTGCATTGTTTGGGAGGAGATAGGGGATGTACTCCACGGTTTAGGGGAAGATAGGTGATGGACCTCTAAACCGGATTTTGTTTGGGAGGAGATAGGGGATGGACTCCATTAGCATCACTATTATGTGTGCTTATTTATATTGAAGTGTTTTATTGATACAGCACTAAAATGTGTATCAATCTGGAAGTATGAAGTGTTTTGATATGAGCTTGAGTCTCATTTGTGTTGTTGATATTGGACGTAATGTGAATATGCTATATAGTTCACAGTTGTAAGTTTGGTCAGGTTCTGAGCCATATTGATAATAATGGAAATTGATAAGTGTCATAGACATTAGTGTCTTAAGACTGTATGTTGATGTAATTGATCATCAGGGTTAACCATCTATTAAATGCTAGGACTTTATTCAATGCTTATATTTGGTTTAGTATTTTTCTACTGGGCTGTGGCTCACCCTTTATGGGAACATCATTTTCAGGTTCAGGTGATAAGCTACCTCCAAGGACTTAGCTTGGAAAGACTTGGATTTGAAGATTAGATTAGTTTTCTGTTTTTTTTGAATTACATGTAAACATTCAAGCCTAGGGCTTTATTTGTATTTGAGTTAGAACTCATATTTTTGTGTCCAAGTGTTTGCTTGGCAAGATGTAAGCCTGTAGGGCATTTATTATGATGTTACATGTAATGTTTTCATTTCGTAATACTCTGATGATTGAGATAATGCAATGTTTTCTTTTAATAATGCAAGTCATTGTTATATGTATAATGGGTTATTTTTGAGGGCGTTACAGTGTATACCATGTGCATATAGTATTACTAGCATAAAATCCGAGAGTGCGAAAATTTTATTTATAATTAAAAAATAATGAAACCTTTTAAAATATGTGTATATTGCACAACCTTAATTTATATTTCTCGTTGTTTTTAATATTTTACTAAAAATATTTAAATTTATTATAAAACTAAAATTTGTGGTGTGAATATAATATGGCGGTATTAGTAGATTTTGATTGTGATAGAGATTTGACGTGGTAATTTGTAGTAGTGTAAGGTAGATTTAAATATGCGAGAAAATTAGTAGTATTACAAGGTAATTTAGATAAATAAGGGAGAAAATAACATTTTTAGTATCGTTTTGGGTTTCAATTGCTCTCGCGTTTAGGGATTCCACCTTTCTTGATTTCTAGTGATGGGAAGTCTGTGTGAATCTTAGGTTTTTGTTTTCTGCTTCTAAGGACTTCTTTGTCCTCCTTTCTACATCTTTTTTTTTTTTTTTTTTTAATAAAAGTTTTCTTTTGTTGTTGATAAAAAAGAAGAAGATAGATTTAGATTATTAGTGATCCAAGATTTTTGATATATCAAAATTAGGCCTTGCCTTGTTGGGTCCTTATGCAATTAAAAAAAAAAATTTAATTTTTTTAGTGAACCTTGGGTGATAGGATAAATACCCCAATGGTTATGAAAAATTTAAATTTTTTGTATTTATTATATATATATATATATTTATAATCAAATAGTTATGATAGAGATATAGTCAAATATCTGACCCAATTGAACATGGCCACATATGCCAATTAATTTAGCTAATATTCAATTAGGTGTTTTCACCACTAGAAAAGAAAAAAAAAAAAAAAAAAAAAAAAAAGAAGTTAGATGTTTTTATTTTTTTTTAATTTTTTTTAGTAGAATAAGATAAGTATTTTTGATGTTCAATTTATTTTTTATTTATAAAATTTAATAAATAGTTTATTAAGTTACCGTCATAATGTTTAACCCAATTGGATTCTCCCCGATGTAATAAATGTTTATTTTTAATTTTTAAAATTTTAAATCTACTAAACATGATTAAATGATGATTCAATATGAACCAAATTTATACTAATAGTTGATCAGTTTTTCCTATAAGGAGTCTCAAGTTTCTTCCAAAAAAAAAAAAAAAAAAATTAAAAGAAAAATCTTAATATAAAACTAATCATTTAATAGAAAGAGCCATAATGTCTCCTACTTAAGCAAAACAATATGAATAATTATTCAAACTAAATATTGGAAATTTTAATACCACACAATTTATTAATAAAGTTCTCATATAAACAATACAATAGACAAAAGTTAGAATAAAAATAATACCAAAAAAATAAATAAATAAAAGAATAGAAAAAAAATCATATATCAATTAAATAATTACAATCAATCATTAAAATGAATTTTTAAAATATCATATAGAACTAATAATTAGACCAATAGAGACTAAAAATGTATAGTAGTAAGTAATACCAAATATTATAGGACAAATGATATATGGGAAAATTAGTCTAAGGTCCCTCTCCCACTTTTAATAATGGAAGAGATTCACAATATTATTTTATGATGTCTAAAGTCCTTCAACCCCAAACTCATATATCACAGAGAAATTTAAGAAGAAACGAAAGGCTTCAAAAACTGAGTTTGGTCTCTCTCTCCTACATCAACCCCAAAAGATATTATTGTGCATTGAATTGTGCCTTTCCTCTTCTTACTCTTCACCCCCCAAAGATCTAGACCTAGATCATTTGCTGTAAACAGACGGATCGAAGACGAACAGAGACTCTTCAGAGTCAACTCTACGTTCGCCAGTGAAGCAGCGAATCTAGCGCCACTGCCACCCCTCCTCCTCTTCGGCAATGTCGCCGTTGCATCACCACCACTCTCGCTCTTCTTCTACCATCGGCATTTCCACCTTCAAGCGCAATCAGACCTTCGCCGCCAAAATCGCTCAACGACATCGGCAGCAGCGACGGTGGTGGAGAAGGATTGAGCTTGTCTCTTTAAGTGCATAGTCAACTGGTTGTGCTGATGAAGCAGAGTACATGCGGATGAGCTTCGGAGGCTCGGTTTCAGCTTTCATCTTATTAACCCTCACATGATGTGGTATTACAACATCAACAGAAGAATTCTGTTGTCTCATTGAGGGAAACTTTTGCGAGGAAGGACCTAGCGTAGCCGGCATTGATATTGTTGTAGATATAGGCATCGAGAGTAAGATTGTGGAGGTTGGAAGGGTCTGATATGTTGAAGTAGAAGCTCTCATTACACTGGGGTGGAGAGGGAATTTCTCTGGTTTTGAAGAATTTCTCTAGGTTGAAGTGTCCAAAAAAATTTCAAAGACCAAAAACAGAATTAAAAAGGAACTTGATAAATATGCAGAGAGTTGGTTAATTGTAGATTTGACTGAATTGGGTTTTTGGGATTGATGGATGAATGGATGATGCAGAGAGTTGCAGAGACATTCAATAATTCAAGCCATTGTTTTAGGTTGTTGTTGTTGTTTTTTTTTTTTTTGGGTGATGCAGAAAATTTCTCTGGTTTTAAAGAATTTCTCTGGATTGAATCCAGAGAAATTCTTTGGTGATGAGATTTTTCTCTGTGAATATGTATCCAAGTCACTGAAGCCATCAAACTGTAGATAACAAAAATGAAGTAAACTCTTGTGTAGAATTTGAAATAAATTCAGGAAGTTACAAAGGCTGAAATTTGGACTTGAAGCTCAAATGATTAAATGGCTTGCTATGTTTCCAGGTATGTTTTCATTGTTTCAAGGGGTTTACAAGTGAATTTCTCTGGTTGGAGGAAATTTTCTCTGGGGTTGAAATGTCTCTTTGATAGAAACAAAAACTTAATGTTTAGCTTTGTACTTTTGAAGGCATTTCAACAAAATCAAAATTTCTCTAGAGAGAAACAGAGAATTTCTCTGGGTTGGAGAGAATTTCTCTGGACCAGAATTTCTCTGGATCAAATTGAGGAACCTTAGACATTATGAAAATATTAGATGTCCTTTATACTATAAAGTCTTAATACCAGGGACCCTAAAAAAAAATCCCATGATATATTTGAGAAACATGCATCATATATATAGTTATTATAGTGAGTTAAAATAAAGTGGTTAATAATTGTAACATGCATGAATTATTCAATAAAAATTCAAGTATTGTCACAAATTACATGCAAAGATCTATAAATCTAGAGCAATTGCATGGAAAAATTTATAGACCTACGTAGATTTTATGTAAAACTATATAAACCTTATGTAAAATTATATGAATTTGAACAGATTGCTTAAAATGATCTATCATTAAATATATAATAGAATAAAGATGAAAAAAAATTGCATGGAAGTTTTATGGCTCTAAATAGATTTCAAGTAAAAAAATGATAGATCTTGAGGGATTGCTTGTAAAGCTCTATGTATATTACAATCTTCCCTAGAGAGGAAAAACAAATAAACTGTTGGAGTTAGGAGATATAAAATACTAATACCTTAAAGATATTTTTATGATCACGACTGCATTAAGGAAAAAACAAAAAAACAAATAGATGTTGTTGGGGTTTGTTTCCAATGTTGGGTTTGGTGGATGTTCAAATTTATATGGAAACTTAATTCAAGGATAATGTATTTTTCATTTTTGAGGTTTAAAATTTAAATTCAAATTTAACTTTGGGATAGAGATAAGGAGCTAAAGATATGACAGAAAATTTAAATTTAAATTTTTAACATCACATTTTGTTAAATAAAAATCAAATTATTTTATTTTTTAAAAAGCAAACATGAACCAGATAAATGTTAACACTTAACTTTTTTTTTTATTTTTTATTATTTTATATAATAGGTGGGTGGGAATAAGAGTTGTTAGAGTTGTGAGTTCTTTTTTTTTTTTATTTTTATTTTTTTAAATTTACGTGATACAGTGATAGACATGTGAGGATTTATATACATATCTATATCCACAACTTCCATGAAAGATATTACTTGATTTTCTTAAATATTTTTTTATATAAGAAGATGGAGTGAATTCACGCCCAAAAAAAAAGAAAAAAAAAAAAAAGAAAAGGGAGTGAGAAAACTTGAATAGTGAGAAGGGAGGTGAAGACAGATGCCACACATTTATTTTATTTTTTCAAAATTATGAGAATTTAAGAATGAACATTTGGAAACTTTTGACATAACACTATATTTGCTCATATATGTACTAGTGATAATCCCTGCTATGCACAGGTAAGTAATAAAAAGTGATGAACGATGCTAAACATGTTAAAAATTAAGTACTAAATACTATGATACTAATTTAGATGGTTGAATTTGACTGATCTTACTATGTATAAAAAAAAAAATAATAATAAAAAAATCTAGTTTAAATTTGGAGATAAATTATAAAAATATAGGAAGAAAAAATTAGTTGAATCCTAAAAAAAAGAGGTAGAAAGAAATTTAATAAACGTCAAATGGAGATTGAAAAATAAAATAAGATAAACTTGAAAAATAAAATAAAATATAATATAACTTTAATAATAAAAGAATTGGAGAGGGTAGTAGCTTAAAAATTGGATAAGAGTGAAATGCCATATATATATATATTTTTAAATTATAAATAATAAAAAAAACTCAAAAATAAGAGAAGAACTAAGGTAGTAGATTAAAAAAAAAAGAGTGAAATGTCACTTTATATTTTTAAAAATTTAAATTTACTTACTACAATGACATTATCACATCATTCTTGTGATATTTTTAATATGAATTTTATGTATGTATAACATTTTTCAATCATCAAATGTAAATTCAATCAAAATAGGTAAACACACTTAAGAATACATAATTCTACTATTTTGTCATAGGTATCCAAATAAATTTGTTTTTCATTGACTACCAAAACTATTTTCTGTTAAGTTTTGTTTTCCGTTATACCTAATCAAAAAATTAAAAAAATTTAATAATTGATGTATAACTCAAGACAATATCTTTTATAATTTTATTCTTTTTAAATATATATTTTATTCTGTACATAGTATGATTACACTACTAGCATCAATTATTAAAAATATTTATAATCATGTAAATTTTACGACTGTAGAATTGTAACGCCCTCAAAATAATAACATTGAGACCCATCAATTTAGACATGCATTGATATAAAAGATAAACATTCTTCTATTCATCAGAGTAGTTCATTACAATGAGTATTACATGTTAACAACAAAAGCAAATGCCCTACGGGCTTACAGCTTTCCAAGTTAACACTTGGTTACAAAAAGAGAGTACTAACTCAAATACACATTAAGCCCTTGGCTTGAATTTACATGTAATACATCCAAAAGATAATAAAACGACAAAAAGTTTGTGTGCCTCTAGCCTCCCAAGCTATGTCCTTGGAGGTGGCATGCTACCTGTACCTGAAAATGATGTCCCATAAAGGGTGAGCCACAGCCCAGCAGAAATACACTAAACCAGCTATGAACAATGACTAAAAGATTAGCAGTTGATAGATGGTCAACACAGATACATCTACATATATCACATTCCGGTTCCATGACATTAAGTCCATGTTACACTTCACTTCCCATCTCTTTTTCAACTTTGAGTTTGAAAACAAGGCTTAACACTTAGCCAAATAACTTAATGAGATTTAGACTCATCTTTAAAACACTTTCAAAATTCATGATGGATACACATTTTAATGATGTATCGATAACTTATAAACCATTTCCACACTTTACGAAAGATACACATTTCGGTGCTGTATCGACATAACATAGAATCACTTCTATACTTCACAATTGATAACGATATACATTTTAGTGCTATATCAAATCAATTCGAACACTTCCATAATCAACATTTGATACACATTGTAGTGCTGTATCAGTGTCACACAAAATCCGGTTTAGAGGTCCATCCCCTATCTTCCCCTAAACCGTGGAGTACATCCCCTATCTCCTCCCACACAACACATGTATATACACATAGATCATATACAATCAATCAATACATAAAGTTAATGTATTATTCCAGTCGCTATATTCGATAGCACACTCACTTGATTTGTTTTAGTTTGCTTAATTATCATGCATTGTCTACAACAATCAAGACTATCTTCCACCGATAGCCCAAAGCAGTTATTTCTATATCGAAAATAAATGCACCAAATGGATATATAATCAACATTTCAACTAGGTGAGCGATGAATGAATCTAACTACACCCTTTAACCCCATACACATCCAATTCCAATATTCTCAATTCAATTCCTCTTTTCTTCAAATTAATTATACCAATTAATTTAACTATGTAATTAGGGCATTTTTCCCATAAGTTACATAACAACCCTAAGGTTCCATTTTCATCCATAATCCAGCATTTACCTCATTTCTCCATGCCAAACATGCATATTGGTTTATTATGAACAAAACCCCAACTTTTGTAAAATTACACAAAAGACCCAAACCTTTTCATAATTACCCAACAATCCCCAACTCATCAAAATGCTAAAATTCAAACACAAAGCTCATGAGAAGGAGTAGGATATCCCTACCTTAAATTCGGAGCTCAAAGGAAGAAGAAGACGAAACTCAAAGTGCTCCAAAACTCAATATGTTCGGATCAAAATGTAGCCCTCGACGATCAACACAACTTTTGTAAAGGCCCAAGGTGAGGAAATCACCCCTACTAGATCAATACTTAGAGAGAAGTTGAGTTTTAGTGAGAGAAGCTCTCAAATGGCTTTTTCGGAAAAGTAGGAGAGAGAAAGGATGTTGAAAAGTGATTCAAAAATGGAAACCCGAAGTTGATATAAAAATCGCCCCGCTCGAGCGTGGAAAACCCCGCTCGAGCGTCACTCACAGACTCCCGCTCGAGCGTCAAAACTCCCGCTTGAGCGGCGGATACACACTCCCAGAACTTTTACTGAACCAGGTCCCCTCGAGCATCATACACAAACTTCCGCTCGAGCGTCCAAACTCCCGCTCGAGCGTCCAACACTGCAGAAGAAATACTGGGAGATGGAAAATCACGCTCGAGCGGAGAAGCAACAATGAAGGGCCCGCTCGAGCGTCAAAAGCTCCGCTCGAGCGTGAAGGCAAAAATCTGGGCAATTACTTTTGGTTTCTAAGTTCAACCGACCTGTAACAAACCTGCCCAACACATCCTATAACTCAAATACAAAGTACGAAAGGATGTAAACAAGATATAAACAACTACTAACATCTACAGAAACAAGTCCGGATCACTGTACAACAAGGGGTAAAACCAGGATCGCTATAACCTCCCCCCCTTAAAGAATTTCGTCCCCAAAATTAAGCACAAGTTTTCAAAAAACAGGTTTTTCTCCTTTTGAACAATGTTACATTTCAACATTAAACAACTCGACCCATTACCGGTCATTTCGTCTCTTGTCAAGAGGCATTTCACAACACATACATTTCAACATGCATTTCCTTTCCAATTTCAACAATTTCATATCATAACTAATGTTCATGATACATTTCCAATTCTACAATACTCAACATATGCAATGTTATATCAAACTTCCATTAAACCAAAACATAAACCATGTTTTACAACCTAAGATATATTCAATACTCTTAAGGTTCAATAATACAACAAAATATACAATGCATGCTCAAACATCCACAAATAGATCCGGATATTTCTCTCGGACCTCCAACTCACGTTCCCAAGTGGCTTCCTCCACTCCGTGATGTTTCCACAAGACCTTCACTAGGGGAATGGTCTTGCCTTGCAAGACTTGCTCCCGCCTATCCAAGACCCGAACCGGTCTCGCCTCATACGAGGCATCCTCATCAACCTCTAAGTCGGTCCAATCCAATACATGCGATGGATCCGGCTCATACTTCCGAAGCATACTCACATGAAACACGTCATGAACTCCGGACAACTGCGGCGGCAAAGCTAAATGATAGGCAACCTCGCTAATCCTCTCAAGGATCTCAAAAGGGCCAATAAACCGAGGGGACAACTTCCCACTCTTCCCAAACCTCATCAATCCCCACCTAGGTGATATCTTCAGAAAGACATGATCACCCACCTTGAACACCAAAGGTCTCCTCCTACGGTCGGCATAAGATTTCTGACGACTCTGGGCTGTAACAAGCCTCCTACGGATAAGTTCAACCTTCTCCGTCGTTTCCCTCACTAACTCCGGACCCAACAAAGGTGCATCACCCACCTCGGCCCAACAAACTGGAGACCTACACGGTCGGCCATACAAGGCCTCAAACTGTGCCATACCGATACTAGACTGGAAACTGTTGTTGTAGGCAAACTCCACCAAGGGCAAGTGCCTCTCCCACATCCCACTAAAGTCAAGGACACAACCCCGAAGCATATCCTCAAGGATCTAAATAGTACGCTCGGACTGCCCGTCAGTCTGAGGATGATAAGTCGTGCTAAAGGTCAACTTAGTACCCAAGGCACTCTGCAAACTCTGCCACAACTTGGCAGTAAAACGAGGATCTCTATCTGAGACGATCGTCACTGGGACCCCGTGCAATCTTACTATGTCCCGAATATACAAGTCGGCAAGGTGATCTACCGAATCTCTCACGCGTATAGGGATGAAATGCGCCGACTGTAGACACCCCATTTTTGACCGACCTTAAGACTCAGACGTCACCGATTGAGTGCTCGGTGATGTTGAATTTTGTGCTCGTTCAGAAGTCTCAGAGTTGCGGCCGTGCGCCCTGCCTCCGGACTTCCGAATCCTCTTCTGTGCCTTGTCTCGGTTTGCGAACTAGACTCGGTTTTCTCTGTTTTCTTTCCTGAGGGAAGGGAGTAGTCCTGTAGACTATTTCTCGGTGGCCGTGGGCTACTTTTCGTGGCCGTAGGCCATTTTGCCCATTTCGGAGCCCGGTTCCCAGTTCTCGGAGCTGTCAAGCCGTGTGCCTCGGTTCGGGACCGCCCAACCGTCTCCGATTCCTCCGGTTCTTGGCAGGTACCTCTGTTTTGTCATAACAGGGCACACTGGGGCCCCTGATGCCCACTTCGTGGCCGTATGCCACTTTCGGTGCTTATAGCCGGTTTTCGGGCCCCGAACCTCGCGGTTTGGCCCCCGAGCAGTCATTTCGCATCGGTTTTCTCCGATTTTTGGCAGGTACCTCTGTTTTATCATTCCGAAGAACACTGGGGCCTCTGATACCCACTTCGCTGCTGAACACCACTTCTGGTGCCTGCAGCCCATTTTCGGGACCCCGAACTGCGCGGTTCGGGCCCCGAGCGTTCATTTCTCATTAGTTTTTGTTCAAATTTGGCAGGTACCTCTGTTTTAGCATCAGGAAGATCACTGGAGGGTAGGAGGCCAGCAATTATCCCAGATAACCAGTTTCGCTCCTCCGGCGCCCGTTTTGCTCACTTCCGGGCTAATGTTGAATACCCTGGGGATATTTTCTTCCAACCAAAGCTACATATCTGTGATGAGGGCACATGGGAGGACCCTAAAAGTGCATGGTCGGCCAGCAATTGTGGATTTCATTTTTGGGCCTCTCCTTCAAATGCAATGTTGTGACTCCTGCTTCAGTGTTGCCACATTCCGACCATGGAACCTTGTTCTACACATATGGGAGGACACCAAAAAGTGGTGGTCGGCCAGCAATTGTTACATTCATTTTTGATCCTCTCCTTCAAGTTCTATGTTGTGACTCTTGTTTCAGTGTTGCCAGATTCCAGCCTTGGATCCTTATTCTACACACTTGGGAGGACCCTAACACATGGTGGTCGGCCAGAAATTTTCCTCTTCATTTTTGGGTCATGGCCGGCCGGCCAGGGTGAGTGGTTGGCCGACCAGGTGGGGTGGCCGGCCGGCCACCTTCCAGAAAACTACCTGGCCGGCCAGCTTTCTGCTTTCCAGCTCTTTACAGCTGTCCGGATATTTTTTGCAAAATATCTCCCCCTCCGGGGGATATTTTGGGAGGGAAATCTTGCCTCCATTTCCCTCCCCTTTTACACCCTTTCTTGCCTATTTAAAGGGCTGCCCTCCTCCTTTGCTAGGGTTAGAAAAATTCCTCTCAAGAACCCCTCTTCCAAAGCCTCCATTTACATAGCCAAAAGCTCCAAAAACTCTCCAAGTCCCTAGCTCCTCTCTTCATCAACCCTAAGCACCACCATCCCCACTTTCATTCCAGCAACAAAGAGAGCTCTTTCAAAGGCTAAGAAGCAACAAAGTCAAGCCAAGAAGCAAAGAAAGACTTGTCTTCAAGGGTAAGTCACCAATTCCCCTTTTCTTGCACTTTTTTGCATCAATTTTCTACCCTACATGCTCTCTGTTTGGGCTCTGACCCCTTCTGGTTTTGTGCTTATTTTGAGCCCCTCTACAACATTTTAGAAGGGCTCAACCCTGTTTGAGCCCTCTATGGCACACTTGCTTCAATATCACTCTTTATGCCATTAAATTGCATGCTTTGTTTGGATTATGTGTGATCTGTTTTCGAGCATAACATAAACTGTGAATGGGATTATTTTGAGCCCCTCTTCAACATTGAAGAAGGGCTCAACCCTGTTTGGCCTCTCTATCATGCACCTGCTTTGTATTCCCTTCAAATTACCGTAAAATTGCATGGTTTCTTTGGCCTGTTTATGATCTGATTTTGAGCATGCCATTAACTGAGGTTGAGTTTATTTTAGGTCCCTCTAAAACATTGTAGAAGGGATCATATTGGTTTGAGGCCTCCATGTTGTACCTCTCTTTATACCTCTCTTTGGCCTCATCTTGAATGCCTTTTTGAGCTTACTTAGCTCCTGTTTTGAGCCACCATCAGTACTGAAAATATCCTTATTTTGGCCTTCTTGTCAAGTTTTGTTAAGGATCCAAAGTTGTTTGATGCATGCTTTTGGTACTTCATGTTGTACCCCCCATATTTTCCGTAAAATTGCATGTTTTGTTAAGCTTTCTTAGCTACTGATTTGAGCCTTCATCAGGCTTATAAAGTGTCTTGAAATGACTCATTATTCATGTTTTGTTAAGGGTTCAAAGTTGTTTGATCATTGCTTATGGTACCTCATGTTGTAGCCCCTTATTGGCTCATTTTTGCATGCTTTGTTTATCATATCTACACACTGAATTGGGAGATGTCATCTCTTGTAAATATGCATATTTTTGGTCCCTCTTTAATTTTGTAGAACTGTGTTTTTTGGCTTGAGCATTGTATATACTACTTGCTTTGTAATTCCCCTCTTTTTCCCCATTCTTGCATGCTAAGTTTGCCATACTTGTGGTTGTTGTTTAGCCTTGCTTTGTACTGAAAAAATGCCATATTTGGGGCTGCCTTGCTACTGGTTTGCATGTCATGATCATGTTGTGCATGTTTAGTATGGCTATAGGCCATTTCGGGTACTTCAAATCACATTTCGGGATGATTTCATGCATTGGTTGTCATTTCGTATCATTTCGGGGCCGTTTTCCCTTTCATTTAGGTGCTGAAATTTGGTTTGCATGCTTGCATATCATTTCCCGTGCTGTTTCATGCCTTCGGGCCATGCCTCGGTTTGCGTGCCCGTGTGCACGCATTTCGAGGCACCTCTGTTTTTCCGACGGCATCTGATGTGAGTGTGGCTGAGGTTCATTCATGTTAGTATAAGCCCAATTTGCATTTCCATCTCATTTTATCATTGCCTCGGTATGCGCCTGTGGGCACGCATTTCGAGGCACTTCGGTTTTATCCGATTTCTCATTTTATCATCGCCTCGGTTGCGCGCCTGTGGGCACACATTTCGAGGCACTTCAGTTTTATCCGATTTCTCATTTTATCATGCCTCGGTATGCGCGCCTGTGGGCACGCATTTCGAGGCACTTCGGTTTTATCCGATTTCCATTTCATCATCTGGTGTCGGTATGCGCGCCTGTGGGCACGCATTTCGAGGCACTTCGGTTTTATCCGATTTCCATTTCATATTGCCTCGGTTGCGCGCCTGTGGCACGCATTTCGAGGCACTTCGGTTTTATCCGATTTGCATTTCACATCATCGCCTCGGTTTGCCCGCGTGCACGCTTTTCGAGGCGTCTCATTTTCATCTCATTCACAGCATGTGCATACTAGGCTGTATCTTAGTTGCATTTCATGCATATCATGCATATTGCATGTGTTCGGGATAGGAGTTAGCCCGGGCACGGGAAACGAGGCACGTTTCGTACTCCGAGTGACGGAACGGGTCTCAATTCCCAGTCACCGACACTCCGGATTACCCATGATGGAGTTAGGTTTTTTGTAGCATTCATTGCATTCACCCTATATTGAGTTGTGCAATCCGATTCCTCGGCCATCATGCATCGATATGCGTGATTGGTGGCACGAGGATCGAGGCATGCATATATTGTGAAATACATTGCTATGCCCTTTTCCTGCTCTCTGTTGCAGCAAATAAGGAATCAGCAACTTTTCGGAGTTGGCGCACGCATTTCGAGAAACATTGCAAACAGAGGCTAATTGGGCATCCCAGTGGATTTCCGCGCAACACAGTCCAGCATACATCATTCATCAGAAGCGAGGCAGCCCCTGGCTTGCATGCCAGTTTACAGCTTTCTTAGTTAATTTGTTAATTAATTAGAAATCTGTATATTTCGGACTGTATATTCGGACTGTATTATTTATTCGGACCCTCTGCGCGAGGGCATAATTGTAATAAGTGTGGGTGAGTGTGATGTATGTCTTCCAACCCCACGTCTTTCTCCCTTTTATTTACCCGCTTACGATGGTTAGATATAGAGCATATTTCAATTAGCATACAGTATGACAGCATGTTTGCATCATTCATCTGTTTCGCACGCACCGGGCTCGGCGCATCATACAAACTGCATTTGTATTTCAATTCCAAATTGAATACATGTTAGCTGTTAGCATTTCATATGCCATGTTTAGAATAGCCGAGCCTGCTATAGTTGCATTTTGCATGTGTTGCATTAGGCATTTCTGTATAATTAGGATCATGCATGATTTCTAATCAGTTTTTGTTTTGGCTTGGAGTACTCGGTGAGTTTTATGCTTTAGCATCCTTGCATGCGTGTGAGTGTTGCCATGATAGCATGCTTACCATGAGGCTATGTGCTTATGTGATATAACTGCCTTGAATGCCTGTGGGTGGAGGTTGAGTTACTTGAATTGGACAACATCATGTTTGTTTTAAGCCCACTAGATAGTGGCAAAATCATGTTTTCTAAGCCCACCTGAGGGTGGCAAATCCGCGTCTTAGCCTACCTGCGGGTAGCACCATCAAACCATTTTCAAACAAACAAACATGAAATGTTTTGTTCCAATTCAGGCGGCTCAGTCTATACTTGTTTGCTGCGAGCATCACATAGTAACCTAGGCTAATAATCGGAATAAGAACTACAATGTTTTCAAAAACAGATATCATGGTTAGTAGAGGCCGGTCTTTGACCGGGCGAGCGGGGGTGCTCACGAAGTGACCTTCCCCAATCGTACCCAAGTTCCCGAGCCGAGGCAACTTTGGTGATGACGGACACGTGGCCTTTGGCACCGAGTCAGGGTTTCCTAAATTTCCCATTTAAAAAATATTTAGGTGGCGACTCTGTATCTGGCAAAGCAGTCCATGTTTGGCACTTCTTTCAAAAAATCTGTTTTCAAAACGATTTGCCGGATTTGGACTCTTTGGTTCAAGATTAAGAACC
Organism: Camellia japonica; assembly: GCA_030407325.1. Classification (NCBI taxonomy): domain Eukaryota; kingdom Viridiplantae; phylum Streptophyta; class Magnoliopsida; order Ericales; family Theaceae; genus Camellia; species Camellia japonica. Next base: position 12,354 of record JAPPVO010007732.1, on the reverse strand, counting down.
GTGACATTTGAGTCCTTGAACTGTAGTGACCCCAATATGAACAGAACGGGACTTAACCCTCCCGGGGCGTTCGGGGACGTCTACAGTTTCTGGCGACTCTGCTGGGGATTTAGAGAACTTGACTCGAACTCATGATATCTGTTTTGACTACACTTGTGTGTTTCTTTGCATTGCATTTGCATTGGTGCGCCTAGGACACCGTGTTTGCCATATGCCATTCCCGAACGATTTGCCGGAGGCTTGTCTTGTCAAGTCATGTCCGTAAGGCTGATCGGCTCTGGGCTCTGACAGCATGGGAACACAAACCCCGGTTTTACCGGGGCACCCTTTTTGACCATTCGACCTAGTGCATATTCGGATCCATAGTGACCATTCCAAACTAGGACAGGTTGCTTACCCGTTTATAGGTTGTTTGAAACCGCTGCGTGCGTAGTGAAACCCTAGCTCCTGACAAAATAGGACAGGGAAACCCTACCCCAACATAGGGGTGTTTTGGCTCTCACTTATCTGTTATGTGCTTTAGAGTGCGTCTCTACAGGAATGCATGTATCAGTTTGCAAGTTTGGGCATCAGGCCTGCGGGCACCAGTTCAGTATTTTGGGATTCAGTTTACCTGAGGGTAACAGTTTACAGGCAGAATTTTGGGGGCAGAATTCAGTAGAGGGCACACTCATTCAAACTTTGCTCGTATCTGTTCAGGTGAAATTAGGCTGAGATGCTGTCCATTTTCTCTTTTGCTAGGTAGTCTGGGAACCATAGCTTCAGAGGGCTCCAATATCCCCCGGGTACACCGAACTTGTGTTGATAGACTTTGTCGGGTCAGAGATTCAGTTCAAGGGCAATCAGTGTTCCTTTACCAGGCAGGGTGAAGAGGCCAGTCAGGCACAGATCACCAGTTCAGTAGTTACCAGATCAGTGGCCCTTATCCACTCCACCAGTGAACAGTCAGGCTGAGGTCTCAGTTTCTACTGCAGGGATAGATACCGGTCAGTTAGATGGATCAGCAGAACACGTCAGGGATGGAGGCAATGATGCGTCAGATGCAAGAAAGTATGAAGCTCATGCAGAGGACGCTGTCCGCCAAGCGGAATTTTCCAAGCAGCAGGCTGCAATCATGGCTCAGCAGGCTGAGCTCATCACCAGGCTGCAACAGCAAAGCGGCGCGTCTGCTTCCAACAAGTTCCTCCCAGCAGGAGCTCCAGCACCTGGGGAGACGAATGTCCAGGAGGGTACGGACATTCCTACAGGGCCTGCTCCGCCCCAATTTTACCCCAGCTATCCAAAGCACCTACCAATCTGGACTCTCCCTTCGAGTTCGAGGTCGACCCTACAGGTTGAAATTGAGCAAACTTGAGAAGTTGTTTAAGAAATCTCAGGGAGTCAACTCCATCCCGGACATTGAGGAGGGTATACTGACGGTGGTGACATTGCCGGACAGGTTCAAGATGCCTCACATCGACCGTTTTGACGGGTCAGGAGATCCCATGGTCCACCTGAGTTTGTTTTCAGATGTTCTGCGCCCGATGGGCTTGACAAGATTACAGAAGCTCCCTTTTTGGCAGGACCCTGTCGGGTATTGCGGCCATCTGGTACGCCAAATTGGAGGATTCAGTGAAACGAAGCTGGGAGGAGATGGCCGAGGCCTTCGTCGCACAATATTCATACAATACCCAGATTGAGATCACAACCCGTGATCTCGAGACGACAAGAGGAAAGAGGTTTCTCTGACTTTGTAGCCCGCTGGAGGGCCAAGGCCTCAATGATGACCATTAGGCCAACGGATAAGGATCAAATACGGATGGTTGTGCGCAACCTCCAGCCCAAACTAATGCAGAAAATGATCGTGCTCCCCTTCCCTACCTTTTCAGATTTGCATGAGATGGGAGTACAGATCGAGGATGCCATGAAGCAGGGCCTTATTGACCAGGAGAAGAGCAGCCTAGGCGGGCGTTTTCCCGCAGTTCGAATGTGACCACCAGTGGTGATGCAGCTGCAAGATCTTCTGAAGTGGGCATGGTCACTACCACATCAAGAAAGGCTACCCCATTCACCGGTGCGTCCGGGAGTAACTCACAGACGGCCAAATATCCACCCCGAGTCAAGAGGGTTTTCACTCCACTTCATATGCCTCTGTCAAAGGCTCTAGAGGTCTTACTCCGGGAAGGACATTTGAAACCGTTGGAACAACGGCCCCTACCCGATCCTATCCCTGCAAAGCATGACCAGACTAAATACTGTGCCTACCATCAGCAAACCGGTCATGACACCGACAGTTGCTTTCGTCTGCGCCATGATGTACAAGATCTGTTTGACAAAGGGGTCATTGCCGCACCAGGTCCTGCAAAGTCTATCGGCACTTGATCAGTGAACTTGTGGGGGATAATGTGATGTGATCGGGGATGAACCAGCTGCGGTGGCGCTCGATATTCCAGTGTGGGAATGGGCACTTTGCATTTGGCGAATGCTACATTCTGACTTGGGTATTGGTCAGTTTTGTTTTTTGTTTTGAGAGTCTTCTTTGTTTTGAGTCAGTCTTTTGATTGGGTCTGTCTTGTTGTATCGAGTCAGTCCTGTTGTAAGGTCGGGTGATTCCGGGGGTGTTACCTCGGGCATCACCATTTTGTTTTGTGTTTGTCTTTTCGTTTTGTTTTGAGTCTGTTTCTGCCAGGGAGCCAGTTGTGCCAACAGATTTTGAATGAAACAGCAGTGATTTTCACACTTTGCTGCTTCTGCCGTGTGCTAGTTGTGCCAGATTTGAATGAAATGGCAGTGCATTCCACCTGCTCTCTTGTGCCTTGAAGTCATTGTAATGACCTGAGTTTTTCAAAACTTTTTGAACACTGCGGTGAAAACAAAGAGGAAGGAATTCCTCGGGATTTGCAAAACTTTGATCAAATTGAGAGAAAGAGAGGCGTGCTAAGCCCTTAATGAATGAAATCATGCTTGTTAGTGTGAGTACTGAGAAGGACCCTAGCTTTGATCCAGATTGGTCCTACACTGTCTTCAGCGCGAGCGATTTGTCGCTTTCTTAAAAACTTTCAAAAAAATGTTTTGCGCGGTCCTGCGAAGACCTGTGTGGAATCGCTCTTGAGATTGTGCAGCTTAGGATCGCTCTCAGCCTCGAGACTCAACCCCTTTGCTTCCAAACCTTGAACTTGAATTCAGAATGTTCAACGGTCAACTACAATGTGAGGCCTGTGTGGCCAGATTTGAAGCAGCCCTCGAACAAGAGGCACCAAAGTCAGATCAAGAGGATCAGATCTCAAGAAGAAGCTTGCAAAGCTAGATCAGAAGCACCCCTCGAACTAGGGGCAAAAAATATCCGATGTGCTCGAAGAGCCAAAGTGGATCCTTCTGCAATCAATACAACAGCCACTCTCCTGGATACGGAGACTTCAATCTCAACCATTTGGCATGGACTTGTTACACTTTTACCCTTTGAGAGGCTCGCTGGGCCGAAAACCCGGAAGGGCGACCCAGGCAAAAGTTAGAGCAAGAAAAAATAAAAAAAAAAAGAGAAAAAAAAAAAAGAAGAAAGAGAAAAAAAAGAAGAAAAAAAAAAAAGAAGAAAAGAAAAAAAAAGAAGAAAGAAATGAAAAGAAAAGAAAAACAAAGCTCGCAAGGTTGAAAACCTGCAACAGGCGCCTTGGCAAAAGTTAGAGCATAAAAAGGAGAGGTTAAATACCCGAGTGTACCTTAACCCCGAACTACGTAAGGCTTGATTCCCATCTTTGGGATACGTAGGCAACTTCATTCTGAAGTCCAGCCGTAAAACTTCAAATTGATTGTGTCCATGTAATGGTTTTGACCATCTTGCTCTTCTCTGTATCCGAGAGTGGTTGTCATCTCTGAGGACTGACTACAATGCGCTGCGGTGCCATTCAAACAAGGGGCAACTTTCCGTTGCCATTCAATGCGCGCGTGCCGTTCAAACAAGGGGCAACTTTCCGTTGCCATGCAGCTCTCTTCAGCAAGGGGCAATTTTCCTCGATCCGAGGTTGTGCATCTCAGAGTAGGTTCATGCTCGTTGAGCAGTGGCCGTTTGCAAAAATAGTTTTTGAGAATTTTTACTGAGGTTGACTAATTTTCTCGAAAATTCATCATTTTTCCAAAAACTGGACCATTTCTTGGACCCAAAAAAGGAAAATTTTCAGTGCTCATAGCCTGACTTGCATGATTTCAAATCAAAAATGAACAAGCATGTTAATCTAACTCTCATTTTGGTCAAAACTGTTTTAGTGGAAAGCAAAAACAAAAAATGGTCAAAATGATGAACTAGGGGCACAGTTGAGTCAGGTGTTCTGTCTTTTCCCCTTTGTCAACATACTGCCAAAAGGGCACCTACTGCCAAGGCACTCTACCTGCCAGAAAAGGCACAACTGAAGGGCACAACAAAAGGCTGAAAGCTCTCACATCCTCCAAGCAACGAGGTATCAAGCCAAGTGCGAAGCACGAACTGGAATGGCAAGATATTCCACCCTCATCTGGACAGATCTGATCACGTCCAAACCCCAGCAGAGCATCATCAACCGATGTCAGCTGCAGATTTGCTACACACCAGTTGTAGCAAACCCCTCTGTGGGAGAAATTCACTAGTGAGCGGAAGAAGAGAATCTAGCAGAATGCTAGGGGCACGAGCCCACAACTTGCTGTTTATCTATCAACCACCCAGGGGAGGGATGAAAAATGAGAGATTGAAGAATAGAGAGATGTGCGATGAGAGAAAAAGTGAGAAAAGGGCTTTTTCAGAAAACAGAGCTTGAGGGCCGAGTGATGTGAGAACCACAAATGAGAAAGGGTGGGAAACACTACCCGGTGAAACAGGCTCCCTGTGCACGTCTGAGTGTCGTGTCTTTTTGTTTTATTCGATCTTGTTTTGAGTCGTTCGAGTGTTACTCGATATGTCTAGGTTGTGTGCCTTTTGTTTTCCTTGTTGAGTCGTTGCTGTGTTCAGTCGTAGGCTCAATACCTGAGAAAACTCACTCTCAATTTCAAAAATTGTTTTGTGCTCCGAGTGCCGTGCCGTTCTCCACATTTGTGCAAAACAGAATTTGTTCTTTCAAAAACCGCAGGGTTCAACCCAGGTCATATGAGAACAGTGAAACCAGGACCTATCTGAAGCTATGAGTTTCGGGCTGCAAAGCAAAAGCAAAAGAGGAAAATGTCGGGCATCTGAGTTTGTTCCAACTTCAGTAAGTTCCGAGACTGTATTCCGTGTGTACCTCTTCAGGTCTTGCCAATGTTCCGAAGTATGAGTGTGCCTCTACCTCAAGCTCAAGATCAAGTCTACTTCAAGCCAGAATGGCGATCAGAAATGCTCTCTGAGTACCAGCCCCTGCCAGGGACATCTTGGCCGTGTTTGCAATGAGTTCCTAGGAGACCAACTGCGACGGTGGAAACTAGAGTTCGAATGGCTGTGCCTAGAACGCAAAGGTTCGGGATTTCCGAGACTAAAGTCTGGTTTAAATACCAGAGGCGTGCCCTCGGCTTGAAATCTGTATGGAAGCCCCATAGGTTGAGATAGCGTGTATGCACCTCAATTCTGGATACTGAACCAACCTAGTCTGTCACCCCGTTGGAGAATAGGGAAAGTTGTGAGTATGATCAGGAAGACAAGCGGCAGCCGTGGCTCCTACATGCAGATATTGTTACTTGTTAGCATTCCAGAGCCTTTGTACTGTGAGTTCAAGGTAAAGTGTTCGAAGAGCACGAGATGAGGTCCCCGTCGGAGTAGAGCGGTTCACCGCCACTCACCTCATGAGGTGCTTTCTAAAGCGCCACTTTGTCCATTTATTGCTTTCCGTAAGCATCATGCATTGTAATGCATTGTATCTATCAAGTTTCTTTCTCAGTCATGCACGATATTGTATGTACGGTTCATTCAAAGAAGTTCCGTTTGAGATCATTCACTTAGTGTATCAATCACACTTCATTCACTTAGTGTATCAATCACACTTTATTTGCTTCACTCAGTGTATCTAACACACTTCATTTACCTTAGTGTATCAAGCACACTTTGTGTTCACTTTTAGTGCATCAATCACACCTTGTTCACTAAGTGCATCTATCACACTTTGTGTTCGCATTCAGTATATCTATCATACTCTGTTCACTAAGTGCATCTATCACACTTTGTGCTCACTTTCAGTATATCTATCATACCTTGTTCACTAAGTGCATCTATCACACTTTGTGTCCGCATTCAGTATATCTATCATACTCTGTTCACTAAGTGCATCTATCACACTTTGTGCTCACTTTCAGTATATCTATCATACCTTGTTCACTAAGTGCATCTATCACACTTTGTGTTCGCATTCAGTATATCTATCATACTTTGTTCACTAAGTGCATCTATCACACTTTGTGTTCGCATTCAGTATATCTATCATACCTTGTTCACTAAGTGCATCTATCACACTTTGTGTTCGCTTTTAGTATATCAATCATACTTTGTTCACTAAGTGCATCTATCACACTTCGTGTTCACCTTTAGTGTATCCATCACACTCTGTTCACATAGTGCATCTATCACACTGTGTGTCGCTTTTAGTATATCCATCATACTTGTTCACTAAGTGCATCTATCACACTTCGTGTTCACCTTTGTATATCAATCATACTTATTCACATAGTGCATCTATCACACTTTGTGTTCACCTTTAGTGTATCATCACACTCTGTTCACATAGTGCATCTATCACACTTTGTGTCGCTTTAGTAAATCCATCATACTTGTTCACTAAGTGCATCTATCACACTTCGTGTTCACCTTTAGTATATCAATCATACTTGTTCACTAGTGCATCTATCACACTTCGTGTTCACCTTAGTGTATCCATCACACTTGTTCACGTAGTGCATCGATCACACTTCGTGTTCACCTTTTGTGCATCTATCACACTTTGCTCACTTCAATCTTCAAACCGGCTTCGCGTAGCGTGTAAGTCCAATTATCAAAATCTTTCTGCATATCATTTGCATTTTGCCCCTACCTGCGGGTATGCCTGCAGGCACATCTTTGTCTATCTTGTATGATTGTCTAAGTCTTCGGCCTTGTCAAAAATGGGTCGTCTCTGGGCTTTGACATTCACTCTCGTCATTGTTATGACTTCCGAGTTCTGTCAAAGAGGGGCAACTGTAGACACCCCATTTTTGACCGACCTTAAGACTCAGATGTCACCGATTGAGTGCTCGGTGATGTTGAATTTTGTGCTCGTTCAGAAGTCTCAGAGTTGCGGCCGTGCGCCCTGCCTCCGGACTTCCGAATCCTCTTCTGTGCCTTGTCTCGGTTTGCGAACAGACTCGGTTTTCTCTGTTTTCTTTCCTGAGGGAAGGGAGTAGTCCTGTAGACTATTTCTCGGTGGCCGTGGGCTACTTTTCGTGGCCATAGGCCATTTTGCCCATTTCGGAGCCCGGTTCCCGGTTCTCAGTTCTCGGAGCCGTCAGGCCGTGTGCCTCAGTTCGGGACCGCCCAACCGTCTCCGATTCCTCCGGTTCTTGGCAGGTACCTCTGTTTTGTCATAACAGGGCACACTGGGGCCCCTGATGCCCACTTCGTGGCCGTATGCCACTTTCGGTGCTTATAGCCGGTTTTCGGGCCCCGAACCTCGCGGTTTGGCCCCCGAGTAGTCATTTCGCATCGGTTTTCTCCGATTTTTGGCAGGTACCTCTGTTTTATCATTCCGAAGAACACTGGGGCCTCTGATACCCACTTCGCTGCTGAACACCACTTCCGGTGCCTGCAGCCCATTTTCGGGACCCCGAACTGCGCGGTTCGGGCCCCGAGCGTTCATTTCTCATTAGTTTTTGTTCAAATTTGGCAGGTACCTCTGTTTTAGCATCAGGAAGATCACTGGAGGGTAGGAGGCCAGCAATTATCCCAGATAACCAGTTTCGCTCCTCCGGCGCCCGTTTTGCTCACTTCCGGGCTAATGTTGAATACCCTGGGGATATTTCTTCCAACCAAAGCTACATATCTGTGATGAGGGCACATGGGAGGACCCTAAAAGTGCATGGTCGGCCACAATTGTGGATTTCATTTTTGGGCCTCTCCTTCAAATGCAATGTTGTGACTCCTGCTTCAGTGTTGCCACATTCCGACCATGGAACCTTGTTCTACACATATGGGAGGACACCAAAAAGTGGTGGTCGGCCAGCAATTGTTACATTCATTTTTGAGCCTCTCCTTCAAGTTCTATGTTGTGACTCTTGTTTCAGTGTTGCCAGATTCCAGCCTTGGATCCTTATTCTACACACTTGGGAGGACCCTAACACATGGTGGTCGGCCAGAAATTTTCCTCTTCATTTTTGGGTCATGGCCGGCCGGCCAGGGTGAGTGGCTGGCCGACCAGGTGGGGTGGCCGGCCGGCCACCTTCCAGAAAACTACCTGGCCGGCCAGCTTTCTGCTTTCCAGCTCTTTACAGCTGTCCGGATATTTTTTGCAAAATATCTCCCCCTCCGGGGGATATTTTGGGAGGGAAATCTTGCCTCCATTTCCCTCCCCTTTTACACCCTTTCTTGCCTATTTAAAGGGCTTCCCTCCTCCTTTGCTAGGGTTAGAAAAATTCCTCTCAAGAACCCCTCTTCCAAAGCCTTCATTTACATAGCCAAAAGCTCCAAAAACTCTCCAAGTCCCTAGCTCCTCTCTTCATCAACCCTAAGCACCACCATCCCCACTTTCATTCCAGCAACAAAGAGAGCTCTTTCAAAGGCTAAGAAGCAACAAAGTCAAGCCAAGAAGCAAAGAAAGACTTGTCTTCAAGGGTAAGTCACCAATTCCCCTTTTCTTGCACTTTTTTGCATCAATTTTCTACCCTACATGCTCTCTGTTTTGGGCTCTGACCCCTTATGGTTTTGTGCTTATTTTGAGCCCCTCTACAACATTGTAGAAGGGCTCAACCCTGTTTGAGCCCTCTATGGCACACTTGCTTCAATATCACTCTTTATGCCATTAAATTGCATGCTTGTTTGGATTATGTGTGATCTGTTTTCGAGCATAACATAAACTGTGAATGGGCTTATTTTGAGCCCCTCTTCAACATTGAAGAAGGGCTCAACCCTATTGGCCTCTCTATCATGCACCTGCTTTGTATTCCCTTCAAATTACCGTAAAATTGCATGGTTTCTTTGGCCTGTTTATGATCTGATTTTGAGCATTCCATTAACTGAGGTTGAGTTTATTTTAGGTCCCTCTACAACATTGTAGAAGGGATCATATTGGTTTGAGGCCTCCATGTTGTACCTCTCTTTATACCTCTCTTTGGCCTCATCTTGAATGCCTTTTTGAGCTTACTTAGCTCCTGTTTTGAGCCACCATCAGTACTGAAAATATCCTTATTTTGGCATTCTTGTCAAGTTTTGTTAAGGATCCAAAGTTTTTTGATGCATGCTTTTGGTACTTCATGTTGTATCCCCCATATTTTTCGTAAAATTGCATGTTTTGTTAAGCTTTCTTAGCTACTGATTTGAGCCTTCATCAGGCTTAGAAAGTGTCTTGAAATGACTCATTCTTCATGTTTTGTTAAGGGTTCAAAGTTGTTTGATCATTGCTTATGGTACCTCATGTTGTAGCCCCTTATTGGCTCATTTTTGCATGCTTTGTTTATCATATCTACACACTGAATTGGGAGATGTCATCTCTTGTAAATATGCATATTTTTGGTCCCTCTTTAATTTTGTAGAACTGTGTTTTTTGGTTTGAGCATTGTATATACTACTTGCTTTGTAATTCCCCTCTTTTTCCCCATTCTTGCATGCTAAGTTTGCCATACTTGTGGTTGTTGTTTAGCCTTGCTTGTACTGAAAAAATGCCATATTTGGGGCTGCCTTGCTACTGGTTTGCATGTCATGATCATGTTGTGCATGTTTAGTATGGCTATAGGCCATTTCGGGTACTTCAAATCACATTTCGGGATGATTTCATGCATTGGTTGTCATTTCGTATCATTTCGGGGCCGTTTTCCCTTTCATTTAGGTGCTGAAATTTGGTTTGCATGCTTGCATATCATTTCCCGTGCTGTTTCATGCCTTCGGGCCATGCCTCGGTTTGCGTGCCCGTGCACGCATTTCGAGGCACCTCTGTTTTCTCCGACGGCATCTGATGTGAGTGTGGCTGAGGTTCATTCATGTTAGTATAAGCCCAATTTGCATTTCCATCTCATTTTATCATTGCCTCGGTATGCGCGCCTGTGGGCACGCATTTCGAGGCACTTCGGTTTTATCCGATTTCTCATTTTATCATTGCCTCGGTATGCGCGCCTGTGGGCACGCATTTCGAGGCACTTCAGTTTTATCCGATTTCTCATTTTATTATTGCCTCGGTATGCGCGCCTGTGGGCACGCATTTCGAGGCACTTCGGTTTCATCCTATTTCCATTTCATCATTGCCTCGGTATGCGCGCCTGTGGGCACGCATTTCGAGGCACTTCGGTTTCATCCGATTTCCATTTCATTATTGCCTCGGTATGCGTGCCTGTGTGCACGCATTTCGAGGCACTTCGATTTTTATCCGATTTGTATTTCATATCATCGCCTCGGTTTGCGTGCCCACGTGCACGCTTTTCGAGGCGTCTCATTTTCATCTCATGTTCACAGCATAGTGCATACTAGGCTGTATCTTAGTTGCATTTCATGCATATCATGCATATTGCATTGTGTTCGGGATAGGAGTTAGCCCGGGCACGGGAAACGAGGTACGTTTCGTACTCCGAGTGACGAAACGGGTCTCAATTCCCAGTCACCGACACTCCGGATTACCCATGATGGAGTTAGGTTTTCATTATAGCATTCATGTGCATTGCACCCTATATTGAGTTGTGCAATCCGATTCCTCGGCCATCATGCATCGATATGCGTGATTGGTGGCACGAGGATCGAGGCATGCATATATCTGTGAAATACATTGCTATGCCCTTTTCCTGCTCTCTGTTGCACAAGATAAGGAATCAGAAACTTTTCGGGGTTTGGCGCGCGTTTCGAGAAATATTGCAAACAGAGGCTAGATTGGGCATCCCAGTGGATTTCCACGCAACACAGTCCAGCATACATCATTCATCAGAAGCGAGGCAGCCCCTGGCTTGCATGCCAGTTTACAGTCTTTATTAGTTAATTTGTTAATTAATTAGAAATCTGTAATATTTCGGACTGTATATCTCGGACTGTATATTTATTCGGACCCTCTGCGCGAGGGCATAATTGTAATAAGGGTGTGTGAGTGTGATGTATGTCTTCCAACCCCACGTCTTTCTCCCTTTTATTTACCCGCTTACGATGGTTAGATATAGGGCATATTTCGATTAGCATACAGTATGACAACATGTTTGCATTCATTCATTTGTCTTGCACGCACCGGGCTCGGCGCATCATACAAACTGCATTTGTATTTCGATTCCAAATTGAATACTTGATAGCTGTTGCATCTCCTATGCCATGTTTAGAATAGCTGAGCCTGCTATAGTTGCATTATTGCATGTGTTGCATTAGGCATTTCTGTATAATTAGGGTCATGCATGATTTCTAATCAGTTTTTGTTTTGGCTCGGAGTACTCGGTGAGTTTTATGCTTTAGCATCCTTGCATGCGTGTGAGTGTTGCCATGACAGCATGCTTGCCATGAGGCTATGTGCTTATGTGATATAACTGCCTTGAATGCCTGTGGGTGGAGGTTGAGTTACTTGAATTGGGACGAATCATTGACCGTTTGTTTTAAGCCCACTAGATAGTGGCAAAATCTTGTTTTCTAAGCCCACCTGAGGGTGGCAAATCCGCGTCTTAGCCTACTTGCGAGTAGCACCATCAAACCATTTTCAAACAAACAAACATGAAATGTTTGTTCCAATTCAGACGGCTCAGTCTATACTTGTTTGCTGCGAGCATCACATAGTAACCTAGGCTAATAATCGGAATAAGAACTCACAATGTTTTCAAAATAAGATATCATGGTTAGTAGAGGCCGGTCTTTGACCGGGCGAGCGGGGTGCTCACGAAGTGACCTTCCCCAATCGTACCCAAGTTCCCGAGCCGAGGCAACTTTGGTGATGACGGACACGTGGCCTTTGGCACCAGTCAGGGTTTCCTAAATTTCCCATTTTAAAATATTTAGGTGGCGACTCTGTTATCTGGCAAAGCAGTCCATGTTTGGCACTTCTTTCAAAAAATCTGTTTTCAAAACGATTTGCCGGATTTGGACTCTTTGGTTCAAGATTAAGAACCGTGACATTTGAGTCCTTGAACTGTAGTGACCCCAACATGAACAGAACGGGACTAACACCTCCCGGGGCGTTCGGGGACGTCTACACCGACTTAGTCAACCGGTCTACAACCACCCAAATAGCATCACTACCCCGCTGAGTC